>ML741777.1:0-230380 GCA_009193525.1 Aspergillus sergii
AATATAATTATATATAATAGACTAATCTCTATATCTTTACTACTAATACAGCGGGTTTTAAATAATTAAAGAATTCTATTAGTCTATAGCTATTTTAATTAAATTAACTATATTATAAACTAGTTAACTTTAATCTATTTTAATAATTATAAATTATTAAATTTTTGGCTTTAGAGTAAGCTAAAGCTAATTTAAATTCTATATTCTTATCTAGATAAATTTTATATAATTTTATCTAATAATAATAGTTACAGTCTTTAATTAAAGTACAAGAACCTAGATATTACTAGGCTGAAAACCCTAATTAATTTACTATAGGCGGGAAGCCCCACTATCAGAACACCCACCTCCAGGTTCACACCCCTTCTGGGTTAGGCTAAGAAGTCTGGCTTGACGCCCGGAATATCAGAACCCTATACTTTTAGAAGAAGTTGGACTGGAAGTCCCTAGATCTCTTCTAAATCTCTAAAGTTATTAGCCTATATATCTACTGTCTAGACCTGTCTACTAGTATATAAATATACCCCGTCTTTCACATTAATCTACTAAGACCTACTATCAATAACCCTCTATCTAACTAGAACTAAGATATACCCCCGCCCATTAAAGTCAATAATCTTAAAAAATAGTTAGTTAAAGATATTATTAACTTCTGCTAAAAATATAGAGACTATGAAGGCCTGTGCCTAAAGTATATAGTTAAATAGACTAGCTATAATTAATCTACTAAGAAATCTATTAAATATCTAAAGTATATCTACTAGATTATTATAAATTTCTATTAATATTATCTCTATAAGTCGGGGCCCAGCCTCGACAGAGCTCAGCTATAAAAAGGGGAATAATATTATAGTATAATCCTGGATTACTGTTCTATCAGCCCTAACTATCTACTATATAATCCCCTAACTGTATATCTATCCGTCTAATCCAGATCCTGTTATAGCTCTCTAAGCTATGTCTTGTCTATCTATCTATATATAGCCTGATCTGTAGCCTGCCTGTGTATTTAGCTCTGATTAGCCTGCCTGCCGAAGCCGCACCCTGACAGAAACTAGATTAGAAGATTTTATTTTTAAAGATAATTTATAAAATTTTATATAATTATAAAGAAAAGGATACTATTATCTTTTATATATATTAAAATAAAGATAAAAAATAGTATTTTATTTTATTTATTTAATAACTTTATAAATATTAAGACTGGAATTTTATATAAAAATAGGCTTTAAAAGGGGCCTATTGTAGGCCTATTGTAGGCCTAGGGGTTGGGCTTGGGCCTTGGGCCTGGAGTTTGGGCCCATTCATGGGCCCTGAAGAAGTCTACACTCAGGTACCCCCTCTGGGATAGAAAATATTTTAATTAATTAATTAATTTATAAAATTAATTTTTAATAAAATCTAGCTAATTGATATATATTACTAGATAATAAAAGATAATAAATAGAGATAATAGTAGATATATTACTACACACTTCTGGCAGCAGAAATATAAAAGAATTTGAAAATTTAACTAATCTGTGGGTGTGGATGCGATATATGTATATATATCCCAGGTACTAGGGTATAGGGTATAGATATATTGAAGTTGGGCATAATATAAATTACTACTTGTAAATAATTCTGAATATCCAGCTGGTGGTTCCAGGAAAGTCTGTCCTAGGGAGTTTGCTATACTCCAGGGCATCTACAATAAAACAGTGATTTCTGATGAGGTTGAGACCCTTACTAATCAAATTAATTAGGTGTAAGTTTAGTACATAGTTGTGCAATTTATACTATCGTGGTCCTCTGGCCTTTTTCCCGGAACCTCACCCTATTTCCCGCTGTACTACCCCCAACAACGCGTCGGTTAAATTCCCGGAGTGTATTGTAAAGGTAAGGTTCTGCGGCACTGTGGACGGAGCCTGATAATGGAAACATACAGAAATATCAAATAGGGGGCAATCAGACCCCCGGGTCCGGAGAGTACCCTTCATCCCGCAGGTACTAGGGTATATTCTTCTAGGAGAACCTGATCATGACTTTCGTCTCTAAATGATCAGAAAACCGTCGATAGGCCTTTGGCGCCTCTTCGATATCAATAATGCTGGAGAAGACGAAGCCCGGTTTAGCTTTGCCATTTTTCACCAGTTCCAGCAGTGGCTCAACATATAATTTGCTGTCCACTGCTCCACCACGAATTGTCATGTTCTTTTCCCAGAAGAGCGTCATGGGAAAGGTGATCGATGGTGAAATGGTGCTTCCTCGTTGAACTCCTTGGGAATTCGGTTGAGCAAAGTGTACCCCAATAACCGCTAAGCCACCACCCACACTGGTGCACTTGATTGCCTGTGTGGTAACAAAGGACTGATCAGGATTCAAGTTCTCGTTGACGCATTCCTCCCCAACACAGTCTACGGTGCGCTGAACGCCACCTGGTTCCCGGGCCAGAATCTGGGCTGACGGGTCGCCCTTCGTGAAGTTGATCGGAATGGCTCCAATAGAAGCTGCGAGTTCCAGTCGATCTTCAACAGAGTCGATGGAATACACTTGAGAGGCTCCACGGAGAATTGCCGAATAAGCCGCTAGTAGTCCGACTGGGCCTGCCCCAAAAATAGCGATCGTATCTCCAGCCTTGAAGCCCGACCAAGTGACTCCCGCCCAGGCAGTAGGGAAGATGTCTGAAAGAAGAACTAGATCTTCATCCTCGACGCCATCAAATTCCTTACCGAGACCAATCAAGGACTTGTCCGCGAGTGGGACGCGCACAAATTCGGCTATTAAAAATGGTGTTTCTCAGTTAGAAATATGTATTTTTTCCAATAATGACTTATGTTTCGTTTCTCAAGAGATAATAAAGGATGATTCTGCAGTGCTCAACCATACCTTGGCAACCTCCCAAATCACCAAATCGATGGCCTTCTCCATACAATGCAACTGCAGGGTTAATCGTTGGTTCTAGATCCAGCCCGACATTATCAGGGAAGTCAGGTATAATAACGCGATCCCCAATCTTCACGGATGCAACATCTGCTCCAACTTCCTCGACGATACCCATGGCCTCATGCCCAATAGAATAAGGCACCTGGTCGCTACCAAAGACGCCGTGGTAGTTGTGCAGGTCAGAGCCGCAGATAGCTGCTGAAGTGACCTGAACCACGGCATCCGTTCGCCTGACGACCTTTGCCTTCGGGATTTCACGGACATAAACCTCGAACGGCTGGCCATCAAAAACGACCGACCGCATGGTTCTGTTCTTGCTATGTGTCTCTGCCATAATGTATAACGATATATAATGCAATTGAAGCGTGGTGAATGTGGGACTATTCCTTGAGTGATTCCAATAAAGTATTTATTGTTAGATTCATTCTTGTTTGAATTAACCGGTCATTATATAGCAATTGCTGATGGTCAACACGTCGACCCCGTGTCGTAACGCACAAGAACCATGGTATACATTTAACCTGACATCATCTTTTAGGAGCCTTATGTCTTATACCAGGTCAGCCTCGGCCATCTTTAGTTTGGCTATATCCCAGGGAGGACTATAATCCCAACCGGAAACGGCTGAGATGCCTAAAGCATAGGCTACGTCTGACGTAAAATAAGAAAGCCGAAGCGGGGTTCTGTATATACCAGGCTCTTAGAAACAGTCTATTCGGAGATCTCCGTCACCACCTGATTAGGTGCCCATGAAGCAATTTGGTACTCACAAGAAGGAGCTGGAGGCCTTAGTCTTATGTGAAGTCCAAACTCTGGTTAGAGCCGTATTGAGATATAACAGGGCTGCGGATATCCCGGGTGGTCAAAGCCTAAATACTGAAATTAAATGGATGTCAACTCCGCAATAGGTAGGAGCCTAATAGTTGGTCCATGGAACCATGGGTGGTTTAAAAGCTAGATACTTTTAGGTAATTGAATATTTGATATTTCTGGCCTCGATGGTTACACGGTACCTCGAAGGCCGAAAGATAAATGTAAATGTAGCAACCCGAAATGATGGGAACCTGTACTACACTCTAGACATTATCCAGTATATATGCACAGTCATAGATCGATCTGATCAGCATTACTATTGCCAGAACTTGCTGTTATTCAGATGCCCATGCGTGGAGTTATATTGAGTAAAGTCCTACTGAGTTGTTGTAATATGCTGGAGATAGTACTATCAGGAATGGTCTGGTTGTAACAATATTTCTTGTAAGGCCTATCTTGCCTGGTGGTAATTTACTTTACGTTTGCCACGGGGGACTTAGGGATGGATACTAATCAACAAATACATGCGTGCTTGGGGGGATGCCACTAGCGCTCTTTTTGCATTGTTGCTCTTAGTCATTTCTTGATGGGCTGCTGCGTATACATGAAGGAATGAACTAGATGTAGTGTAGTAATAGCTGGTGAAGTAGCTTTATCGTTCATATTCAACAATCTTCCTCGTGTAGCACTGAATTACCATTTAAGTTAAAACAGCGCCACGAAACATCGTCAAGGCTTTTGTGGAACGAGACTAAGATGTGAAGCTACTCCGGGAACGATCGGAGTCGCTGCAGGCTCTCCCCGGGAGTGGAGCTTCAGCGAGAACAATGGTATCCTATCGAATTGGATGCAGTCCGAAAAACCGACGTCTTTGACAATCTGGGAAAGGAGAAGAGCGACAACTAGGAAAGTTTCGCTGCAAAGAACAGAGGTTCTTAGATTAGAATAATCCAGTGGCTGAGCGGTGGAAAGGCATATAGGTCAATGGCGGTCTATCTGGCGAAGGAAAGCGAGGCCATGGCACTCTTAAGCCACAGACTGGTCTATGTCGGTGGCGAAGTAGTCTTCTCGAAAGTCTTTCAACACCAGCTCCGACCAATCCGCCGCCACAACTGCCAACAGTACGGACATAAAGCAGCCAGATGTCGTCGCAATCGTATATTGCACACAGTTCCGCTTCTCCATCAACTCCGGGCCCCTCCGGGCCCCGCCAACAAAGCACACTTTTCCTTCCTGGTAACCAAGATTTGTCATTTCGCGCATACGCCAGCGCTGATAATACTGATACGCGAGCGATTGGTAATATGGAGCTTCTGGAACATGTTCAACTTACAACGTACAATTAACCACATACCGAATTGGGTTAGATTAGCTCTATACAGGAATAGCGCATAAGAATTGTCTCAATATCTCGCTATATCTAATGATGTGCTTCCAAACCTTTGTCGATTTTGCCCCGTCAAAAGCGTCAAATCCTGTTGATTTTTATCGTGCAATAACCCTGCCAAATCTTGGATAGTTTTATTCAATCATAGAGTGTCCAAAGCGTTATAAAATGCTGATTCTTATAGTGCTATTTTTAATGATTTTATGTGAGGATCCGCTAATAAATTCTCTATAGAGATCAATCGGTTTTAATACTCAATTCAGACAGGTGTTCTAGGCTCATGACAAATATGCAACTGGTCTCCGTCCAGAGATAGCCTAGAATGGGACGTTTTTGTGATATAGTAATTATTCGCTCACAATAATGTGGGTCGGGTAGTATATAAGAAGATTGAAAAACGCATTCTCTAAAAGACAATTTTGAAGGAACCCAAGTTGGCTCATATCCTCGCTCCTCGCCTTTATCGATTAGCCCATCAACAACTATGAAGACCTTCACTTCTGCCACTTCTGCCTTGATCGGTGCTGCTGCATTGGCACAGAACGTCAATTCCTCTCATCTTTCTGGTCCTGCTGGACTGGAATTCCCCAATGTGACCGGGTTGATGAATTATACCGTTCACGTTTCCAACGGCGGATCAGCCCATTGCGTCTCCGGCACCGTTGTAGTCAATGCAACAACCGACAAAAACCTCAAGTTCACATACAACTTGCCCTCTAATCAGTCGCAAGTAACTCAGACACTTGTCAGCCTGTGGTCGTCAGGCGGGGATGGCTACGTGAAATCCCTCACGAGCGGCACCCAACGGGTCACCGGCAGCTACGATATCGAGGCGACATATTGTCTGCCTGCAGGCGAAAACTCAAAGACAACCAAGGTCCAGCTCCTCACGCACGGTATCGGCGTGGACCGCTACTACTGGGACTTTGCCTCGGGATACAGCTACGTCGACACCGCCGCGGCCGCAGGGTATGCCACATTCCTGTACAACCGTCTCGGCGTTGGCGCATCGTCAAAGGAAGACCCATTGAATGCCGTGCAATCGCCACTTGAGCTGGAGATTCTCAAGGCACTGGCAAGCAAGCTTCGCCAAGGTACCCTTGGTGACCGCGTCTTCTCGACTGTCGTGGGTGTAGGTCACTCGTTTGGGAGCATCTTGACCCAGGGTCTCACCGCGGCTTACCCAAAGACCCTCGACGCCGTAGTTCTGACGGGATTTACACTCAATTTGAACGGTCTGCCTGGTTTTGGCCTGGGTCTTAATGCAGCCATTGCCTCGGAAACCCAGCCGTACCGCTTCAGTGGACTATCTGCTGGATACCTTGTTGCTGGGACGCCCGTGTCGAATCAGATTGCGTTTTTCTACGACCCGGGTTTTGACCCCGAAATCCTATCGCTGGCAGATGCCACCAAGGGAAGCTTCACGCTGGGTGAACTTTTCACGTTATCGCACGTTATCAATGCAACAAGCGAATTCCAAGGTCCCGTTGCGGTCGTTGCTGGAAATGAAGATTTGCCTTTCTGTAACGGAAACTGCAGTTCTCCAATCAATATTTTGGCTGGTCTTGTGCCTGCGCTGTATCCCGAAGTATCAGAGGAGAATACTGCTACCTATGTGGCTCCTGCTGTAGGTCACGCCTTGAACTTTCATTATGCGGCGCCGGGTGCTTTTAACTTCATTCAGGACTTTCTCAAGAAGCACAACGTGTAAGGGTCGAAATTGAGGTTTCATACAATTATATAAAATTTCATGCTGTGGCCATATTTACTAATTCACCCCTTGTCAAATTTGAAGTACATATGTGCTGTCTTTCGAGTAGGGTTTGCCTACCACGTGCAGCCGACATCAACATGTGCAGTTCATATCAATCCATATACAAGTACTAGACAATGACATTCATTCCATCTATCACTAAACTTGCTTGATAGTCTGTGTTCTAAAACAGGATTGATCAGCAAACCACGGCGGATTATACTGGTATAGCAGAAATGTTTGAACCAATCAATCGATTGGTGGACTTGACTACGTACGTAGAGCTAACTCCGCCTTAGTGAGCATCTGGAACATGTCGATGAGAAGAATCATTATTTCCGGCTGTTCTGTCCAAATGAAAGCATTTGCCTGTTGGAGGTTGAATAGATGGAAAGAGGTGTGATTATAATATAATATATTTTGTATGGGATTCCGTCTGGCGGCCCTAAGTGACCCGGAAGACGGGTTCTTCCGGCCGCTAGGCGGGTCCCACAACACCTAGTCAGAATTTTAGCTTTAGCTAGTCAGAATAATCAATAAATTCAGATCCAATAAGAAATCGGCCTTCATTCCATGCTTGAAAATATATATCCAGCGTAGGTACAATGGATCCGCCCGCGGATATTACTGTGTTCCTGGGTATGAGAGAATGCAAAGACTTGTACTCCAACTTCTATTTAGGCCTCTTCCTCTATCTCAATTGGCTAAGCAATATAGATCGCAATATAGCTGTTATTGGACCTGTAACACCAGCAGCTTTCGGCGGAATTGCGGGAATGGGTTCACGAGTATTTTAAATAGATTTGCGAGGTGGTCTTTAGTAGAAAAAAATATATATTTCTATTATATACTAGGGTAATCTAAATAGAAGGGGACTAATTTATATAGATACAGAATATCTGACCTGGGGAGACTATTTATTACTAGACCAGGGTGTTCGGTGGTTAGAGGCAGTTTCTTCAGTAGCCAGTGACGCTGTTCTGCCATCAATATAGAAATATTGAAATATGGTAGGAGCTCCTGAACCGGCCCTTCCCTTTCTTCCGGCACCAGTCATAGGAGAGTACTACCCAGCGGAATTCGGAGCACAAGCGTGGTGCCCGGTGAACAGATTGATTTCGAAATACACAGTCACCCTGATCAAAACGACACCCAGTTCTATATTATACTAACCCTATCGTGGTAAAGGATTAGAGGTCATTTCTCGTTACCACGTGGAAGGCAGCTAATGTCGAGAACAGGCAGGTTTCAGTCGTCTGCAAAAGCCAAAGTGTAAAGTCGGATCCAAGGATGGACAAGGAAAGCCTATAGGTCGTTTCATGTTAGGTATCTAAGCATATATTTGATGTTCTTAATCAGCAATTCTCATAAACCGATTCCTTAGAAGGTTAATGATCTATGCTCTCCTCGCACTTGAAGTATTTAGAAGCAGGGAACATTGTTGCAATCTGTATCTCCAAGTTTTCCCCAAATTAGCATAGTCTGTTGAGCTCTTCAGTATACTTCTGTTCTGAATATTGTGTATGAAAATAGAAGTCATTTCAAATTTAGCTGGCTAATAGGTGTTGCGTGGAGATCAAGTTCCTTGAATTTTTGATACCTGTCAATTGCCGGTCCCAGACTTTGCTGTATAACATAATGACAGCTATTGATTCTTTATACTAGATTAACCCAAATCCCCCGCTTGTTCGACTAGTAAAGAAACCGTAGGGGTCGTACTTCTCCTTTGCCTCGATTGCTTTTGGTTTTGTATCGACCCTTCCCCAGTAATCCTGGCGAGAATTTATATCATTGAGATAAAGCGGCCGAGGCACATCAGGCAGTTTACCTTGTTTGATGTAGCCAATAATTATATCGTTGATTCCCTTATATGTGTCTTCTATGGCTCTATCCATTGTTTCGGTGCAGGATGCGTCCACATAACTGAGAAGAACCCCAACAATGAGATAATCATGGTCCGTAGGGAAGTTGATGAGATCCTAGTATCATATGATATGTTAGATCTTATGTGAAAGAGAAGAGATAAAGGGTATAGCTTACTCCACCCTTGTCCCGAGCGGCCTGGGTCATCGTTCGAGGTATTGGGTGCAAAGCAATTGAGCCATATGTACCTGGACAGCTTCCCCGGGCTTTCTCGGTGGTTTGGTTCCAGAAATCAAAAATCTCTTCTAAAACTTGTCCGCCTATTGTTTGGTTTGGGAGTGGCAACACCTCGGCACCACTGGCATAGCGAGAAGCCCCCCTAGAAAATATTATTAGCTTTCCGGACTTTGTTCAGAGCACAAAGAAATAGCCCACTGACATAATATTATATTGATCATTGCTGTGGATCTATGGTGGTATTAACCTTAGTGACTTGCATCATCAGAAGAGAAAACAAGATACGAACCAGGTCATAGTATGAGTCCCACGTCTGTGTGGTACTGGCGTTCGCCGTGGGAATGCTAGTAAAATTCTGGAATATATTGTCAGGAGGGGTGGAGCCATCATAAAAGACTAGTAGCAACCATTCGTTATTTGTGAATGTTGGTAGGATCGAAGCCCTGTTGTCGGGATAGTACTCAACGAAGCTTCGCACGGCTTCCAGTATCTGGCGTGTTTGGTTAGGCTTGATGAAGATCCCCCCTCCCCAAACCTGTATAGATCGTTAGTGTTCCACGCCCAAGTCAAATTGCCTGCTAGTGATGCTAGGAATTTACAGACATTTCCATCTTTAGCCGGATATGTTTGAACAGTAAATGCGGTAACAACCCCATAATTGTTTCCTGCACCCTTAAGAGAATAATACAGGTCTGTTCATCCTTAGTATGAATAAAATGGAACACACAACAGCAAAGAAAAATACCGACCTTCAAAGCTGGTGGCATTTGCATTGACAATGGTACCATCAGCCAGTACAATTTCATAATTTACAACGCTGTTAGCTGCCCAACCATACTGAGGACTTAGAAAACTTAAACCGCCTAAGAAGCATTAGGGAAGCAGTATTTTGTAGTAGTAGAGGAACACTAACCTCCAAGGATCAGTCCGGAAACTCCAACCCCTCCGACTCGTCCACCAACAATCATTTGACTAGGCTGGTTTAAATGAAGATGTGCGTCTTGCCAAGAAAGCCCAGCTCCTATCACAGCCGTTTGATCATTGTCATGATAAGTGACATCCTTAAACATCTCCATGGAAATAAGAAGGCCATCCTGGATGCTGGAAAACCCCAAAACTGGCGAATGGCCTCCGGATTTGATAGCAAATGAATCGTTGACCTTCTGAAGACTTTCAATGATGCTAGCCACTTGCTCGACATTTTCAGGGGCAGCAATGCAAGCCGGCTTGAGCTCATGGCAGGCTAAAGACCAATATGTCAAGGACTTGCTGTACTGTGGAGACGATTGCACTTCAATGGGAATGCCTTTGTCTGCGAGGGTGGAACATATGTTTGCCGCTGTTGGTAATACCAACGTGGCAAGGGATAGAAGGAGGGCCGATGCCATTCTAGGTTGCAGGATACTTTGAAGTCTATAGCAAAGACTATGAGAAAAGATTGAAAATATACGTACAGACTTGCCCTCAGTTCCAACAGCGATCGACTAAATAGTAACTTAATGTATTCTAGATTTTCATTATGTCTCACCATTCTGGTGGGTTGAGACATTTCAGTATTGTTTTGGGCCTTCTGGTCTTAAAAGTTCTGGAGTCTAGGCCGAACCAAAACGTGGAAGAATTTAGCGCAATCTCTAGAAACTGAACAAAAAATAGCACTAATTCCAGGACGAAACAGCGGACCTACCACCGCATCTGGTACATATCTGTGCAGAAGCTCAACTCGCTCCAGGTTCAACGGAAGGTCTAGATTGCAACACGCTGACAAGAATATGCTAGGGACAAATCAAGCTCCTGGAAAAGGCCAGGGCTGTCGGTCATCTAGCACTACAACGATATGAACAACCTCTAGGATCATAAATTAGAATTGAGATATTTCCTGTCCCACCCAGTCTATAAAACAAATCTCTGGGAGGTCTAGACCTGCGGTCCAATAGGCCCAAAATTGATCCGAGTTAAGTGCGCCGAATCACGGGTCGGGTTTCCATCCCAACAGATAAAGTTTTCTGAACCCTTAACTTTTAATATTCCAAAAAATGCTGTTAGCAACTGGAAAACAAAAATTTGATTATGCTAGATAATGATCGCACCGACTTTAACTAAATTAGCCAGCGATAGATGAGGCATGTTGTATACTAGCACCAAAGCTTGCCGTTTGTTGTCCTAGCTATAATGGCAAGTAATTGCGTCGCCAGCTGTCAATAGAACAACATTTATGGGCGTTTCACATTTAATAGCTGAATGCGTGAAGATAAGACTGTAGGTCAGAGACGTTCACAACCACGTTCATCATCCAGACCTAGAAGCGGAATAATCTTCCTGGCATATCGAGCGTCTAGTAGGGTGAGGGTATCGTCTAAATTCTCCCTGTCTCATCTCTGATGAATAGCCTTGGATCAGAGCAGCCCATGCTTGCATCGTTCCTTACAGACATATCATTCATTCAATATCTAACCGACCATTTCCCGCTGTTTTATCATTTCTGTCACAATGAGATACATCGGCTGCTTCCTTTTGCCTCTGGCTATGGTCAGCGCTTACCTGGTGTCCCAGGTTGATGTTCAAGCCAGTCTGCTCATTAACCCGAGAGATGTTACCGAAAACACCTTCGATTATATTATAGCGGGTGGAGGTTTGACTGGTCTAACGGTAGCTGCCAAGTTGACAGAGAATCCGAACATTGAGGTCCTGGTGATTGAAAAGGGCTTTTATAAATCTAACAACGGGCCTATCATCGAAGATCCAAATACCTATGGCCAGACTTTGGTACCACAGGAGACCAGAATTACCTGACTGTTCCTCTCATCAATAACTGTACCGACAATATCAAGTCCGGGAAGGGCCTAGGGGGACCTACTTTGATCAATGGTAATTCGTGGACCTGTCCAGACAAGGTCCAGATTCATTCGTGGGAGAAGGCTTTCGGAAATCATAGATAGAACTGGGACAATGTTATTAAGTATATAAATCAGACTGAACATGCCCACATCCCAACTACTGCCCAGATAGCGGCCGGCCACCATTTTAATCCTGCTTGCCACAGCTTTAACGGCACCGTCCACACTGGACCGCGTGACAATAGTCAGCCTTGGTCTCCCCTTATAACAGCCTTAATAAACACCACTTCCGCCCTCGGAGTGTTAACTCAGGTGGACTTCCACTGCAGCCACTCTAGTAGGGTTTCTATAATTCCGCATAATTTATTAGAGAATCAGGTACGCGCCGATACCGCTTGTGAATAGCTTCTTCCCAATTATTATTAGGAGAGCTTGAAGGTCTTAACTGGATAGGTTATTAGAAAAGTTCTCTTTGATAACAATGCGGCAGGTTACAAAGCTATTAGAGTAAACTTTGGCCAGAACAAGGCTATTAACTTCAATATCTACGCTAAATATAAAGTCCTGTTGGCTATTGGCTCTGCCGTCTCCCCTCTAATCCTGGAGTACTCTGGAATTGGTTTGAAGTCTATGCTTAATAAAGCTGATATTTGTCAGCGTCTGGAGATACCTGTCGGTATTAACATATAGGATCAAACTACTATAACTATACACACACATAGCACACCTACTAGCTTTGGCCAGGACTAGGCCGTCTACTTTGCCAATTTTACAGAGACTTTTGGCGAAGACGCAGATTACGCTACAGAACTTCTCAATACTAAACTTAATAAATAGGCCGATGGGACTGTTGCCCGCGGTGGCTTCCACAATATCACTGCGCTCATAGTTTAATACAAGAATTATTATACTTAACTGCTTATAAGGATATTACCTTTGTAGAGCCATTTCTTAACACTGCCGGACATATTAAGTTCGACCTGTGGAATTTAATACTATTTACCCGCGGTTTGCCTTATATTCTTAGTAGTGATCTATATCTTTGGCAATTTACTAATGATCCCAAGTTCTTCTTTAATAAGCTGGATCTTCTTGGTTCGGCTGCCGTATCCCGACTTGCCGGCAAGCCGCAGAATAGTGGAGCTATGGCAAATTATTTACTGGCGAGGTTATGCCGGGTATTAAACTGCCCTACAAGGCTATACTAGGCCAATATGCCGAGTATATCAGGGACAACTTCCGTGCAAACTGGCATGCTGTGGGTAGCTGCTCTATAATATACAGGGAACTTGGTGATGTTGTTGATGCGACTGCTAAGGTTTATGACACCCAGGGCCTTCGTGTTATCGACGGCTCGATTCCCCCTACTCAGGTTTCCTCCAATGTTATGACAATCTTTGACGGCATGGCATTGCGGATCGCGGATTTAATCCTCGACGACTATGCTAGAACCCATTAGTTCCTAAACGTGAATCAGGAGGCTTAAATTGCACGTTCGTTTCGAACACCGCCCAGCCGGCTTATTCATTTCATTCTTCCAAGTTATGTATTTGTTGAACCATTGGAAACTGCCAGAGGATCGCTCAAATATTCTGTATAATTCATATTTTCCTCCAGGTCTATAGCGCTTCGTGCATAAACTTAAAGGACTATGACTTCGCATTTAAGTACTTTTGAGGGTTCTCAAATATATTTTAATATTTATCCACAGGACTGTACAATTGTTCCCCAGGCTATGAATCGGAACTAGTACCAGTGTGATAGGTAAGAACCATGCCGAACTTCGCTGATTAGTGTCAGCGTGCACTGACTAATAGTATGGGATTCAGCGTCACTTTCCGGTGCCATATAAAAGGCCAGAAACCGTAAACATATATACCAACAGGCATAGTGTGAGCGACCTGGAGCGACCTCGAGCAGAAAGGATCAGCCACTGGAACATGTAACCCAAGTGACGAAGATAATACTACAGCTGATGGCCATCGGCGGACTCCATTGTACGGGGAAATTTGTCTGATAAGCATATTGACGACTCGCAACAGCCAATCCCCTTCTTCATAAACATTTTGTAGCTTTTCAAGGCTCAGAATTCGAGATACCAGTGTCTTCTGTTTTTCAAATGGTCCCTGGGAACTTCTATAGCCATGTTTATCTAGTGATAGAATCCATTTTTCAAGTGACTCCTATTTGAGAGGAGTCATTTTATGGCCACTGGCACGCAAATCGCTTCAAAATAAAGCCTCCTTCAAGCGATCACGTAGGGTAGAACGAAATACATTAAAAGCCTCAGCTGCCCTCTTCACAGTACTAATCCATTGCTTTCCAAAGCTGATGTAAGCAGTAGAATTCTGCCTTCCTGCTCGACTAGTGGTTTTGAGAATTTAGGCATTTTTGTTGGTATGGATAGTGTTTCAGTCATCTAAGAGATCGAGGCGCGTTGAAAACGCGTGTGGTAGCGGCTCACTTACCAACTAGGTTACAGTCAATTCTAATTCTAGATATGTGGGCTAAAAGGACTACGTTTCACTTGATTGATCAATATAGTACAAAACCTCGAAGTTATATAATAATGCCTCAAGTTCTTTCCAATCTTGGCTATTTTCCTTGATGAGTATCAGTCATATATCGAATTATTGTATTTGAACGAACTATTGCAGACCATGGGGTAGCCCATCTTATAGTAGGTGGAAACAACGTACGCAATAATAACTTGGCAATAGCCAGCAAAACGCCTCCGGGGGGGGCTGAACCTCCAAAGTGTACTTATCGATGTAAAATGTAGCTGAACTGAACAGCAGACACCGGAAGCCAAGGGCTATGACCAGGTTTAATATCCTGCAGTCAAGATCTTCATACCTGGGGTAGGGACCTCTTTATTGTACAGTATATCAATCTACTCTAAGTTAAGGTCATTCAAAAAGCACCAAATGATACTCTACACTATCGCATAAAATATAGTACTCCTAATTCAGTAGCCTATCAATTCTCGGTCCGCAAGATTATGGAATTCCTAGTATAACACTAGTCTATTCAAATCGAAATCCCGGTCGAGAAATATATTTGAGATGGCAGACATTTCAGGGTAAAAGTATAACACTACAATGTATGGTCTGAGCAGATTGAGCACTCCAACAAATAACACAAGGTACCGATAGTCTAGGTATATCATCATTGTGGCGGTTGAAAGACTAATTGGCAGCCAGTAGTATGGACCCAGTCCAATTGAGCAGGGAAAGGCGAAACGTGTGCTAGTTGACGCATGAAAATGTCAGAAAATGCGGCAGTGTAGAATCGCCCAGCAGGATCATGGGTCATACCATCTGGTAACATGTTATAGCCCATAACTATGGGCCATTGCGACATTAGTAATTCTGCTCCCGGCTGCTCCAGGGCCGAGCTGTCATATTTATGTGTATGATGTAGGAACCTAAGATTAGGGCATCAGCAACGACCTTGCTTTGAAGATATACGACTTCTTTTTGGACGCTCCAATAGAAGTAATGCTGACAATAGTGAGCCACGGGTGACATACTCTGGACAGTTTCCAGGAGAAACATCATAACACTCCCCGTGTGGACTGATTGTCGACATAACCGAATTAGAAGAATGGAAAGAATATTGTGATAGGATTCCACCTGCTGTTTGTATATCGTGCATAGTGCTATAAATTTCAGGTATATGGCGAATAACGTTCTCTGACCTCTTGTTCATATCTACTGAATATAGTCTGGTGTCTCCATTGTATATAGGCGAATTCAAATAGGTTTCACTGCACCGATTTCCCTGGTGACCCACGATGGATCTGTTTCGACTGCAGCGACGAGATCGCTTAGTGACACCCCACTTTCTCAATCGACTCCGCAACTGACTCTCACTGTTGACGATCAGTCAATTAGCCTGGTATTTGTCTCTCTTGGATACCTTAGGAGCGTCTCACCTTGGATTGAAAGTGTCCGACCGTATTGATTTAAGGACCTGTTTTAAAGGCCAGTCTTCTTCTTGATAGAGTTTGATGATCAAGCCTTTCCTCTTTTCCCAGGCCGTGGATGAGATCGTGTTTTTCATCCCGAGTTGCACTCGTCCAAGTGTTCGGCTGAGTGTCAGCAAAGCATAATACAATATCAACGACCTCACTTAAGGTGAGTATGGATATGCAGGGCGGGATTATCTTTGCGAAATGAAAATGTGAACTATATAACACCTCTCCAAGATAATGGTGGCTATGGTTGCCGGTCGACTGGGCATTTACAAAGTCCTAGGCCAGGCTCTGGACCTGGTTAGGGTGTTACGCAGCACGTGTGAGTGATGTAGTCATCTAAGATTCACCACTACGCGACCATCCTCCGTTTCATCTCTAATCCTGAATTTTCCGAGTACCCTAGTAAAAGGATCTACCCAAACCCCACCAGGCAGTCCCTTGTTAGTGGGTCCGTACATAATTGTGATTTTGGAAGATTGCCTATCGAATAGAACGCGTTTCTTAGCCAATTCATTTCTGCGGAATTCGAGCCGGATGTGACGGCGCTGCTGGGGTAGGGCGAGATCGGCCGCTAACCTCTCGGCCGGAAGTGGTGACGCATTTGAGCCCAGCAAAGGTTGTTGAGTGGGCCATTGTACCTTGCTATGTCTTTGATATTAGTGGCTGAGTAGTATCTGACATAATCCATAATGTGATTTAGCTAACTAATCCGTTGTTTCAACAATTGTACCTTTGTCACGGTTTGGGTGGTAGTTGTCGGCGCATCCCGACTGCCTTTCCCGGACAAGCCTGGATTCCATGCGCAAGTCGTTACGTTGACTATATCGTTTTCCGAGACGTAATATAACATGTAAGATATAATGGGTACTTCTGACCTTCCAAGAAACAGAATGAGTAAGGTTTGCTAGAATTTTTGGCGCGCCCCGGGTAGGTGGTTAGGTTATGCAGAATTGATGGGAGCCGGGATAATATCGTGTTCAACCCAGATTTAGCACATCTTGGTTCTAGACTTCATGTGGAGACATAAAAATTGTTCCCCTTCCACCAACTACCCCAAACCAACACAACCAACACAGTTCTAGATATTCAGAAGGGAGGTCTTTGTTGGCGGGAACAATCACATTATAATATAAACCAAGTAACTTCGCCAAATTGATACGCAACCTTTTTTTTCTCGCCCTTGATGAGGGAATGATCTTGGCAGCAGAGGCAAACTACCCTGAACTGATAATCGTGGGCTTGTGACTGACAACGCAAATACTGGTTGTCTTTTGTATTTTTATACCATCACTCGCGAGCTCCTATTTTCGAGTCTGGCGAAATGCATATGGGTCAAGTTCTGTATTGCTCTGGGACTCGTCGCACCTGATAGTGACCGTGTGGGTTAAACTGGGTGGGTAGGCTCAGTGCTGCTTCAAGAATTCACCTGAGAACCTATCATCCATCCCTGGCGCAACTGGTGGATCCCGATGCATGTGCTAGTGGGTCTGATCTTTCACTGAGGACCCAGAACATAGACCAGTGGCGAAGTATGGGGTTTTACCATATCGCCACATTGAGCTCTTCAGAAGGTGTTGCTCCATGACCCACTGTCAGCCCTATTATGGCAAAATGATCGCCCCTGCTTCATATCGTACTTCCAAGGATAGACCGAAAAGCTACACTTCACTCAATTAGATGTCGAACCTAGCCTATCGTTACAGGTTAATCGGCTCGCCGGGGTTTCACTTGAATGATAGCTTACGGCTACCTGTCGGACATGGTCGATTTGACAACAGGCGTGATAGAACTTTACAGCTTGTGCTTCAGTCTTACGGGCTTATACTATCAGACATACCCAGATTGTATTGATTGGGCAGTAGAATAAACTCAGAATTTTTAATGCCAAAACACAATTAGCCGCACCGCTGAAGGATGTCAAGAAATCCTTGAATTTTGGGGTTGGGCTGGGGTGGATACAGCGTACCCCCAACCATCGTAGCCACCGTCAACGAAATTACAAAGTCATCATGAGCTCATTTGCCTTATAGGGTTACTAGTAGCTGAGATAGTTTCAGGGAACTCTACAAGATCCTAGCGTCTTGTCCTATGGATGCTAATATCGCTGCGACAGCGTTGGCTGCGCTGGGATTGCAGTGGCTCAGACAATTCCAGATCTGCTCAACCCCTCTCAATGTCACTTGTGTTCGATATAAACGATCGAGGTTACAGCCGAGGGTTTCTTGACCGGGCGAATTGCCACCAACAGTGCTCTCACACTCAAGCACTTCAATCCCCCGCTCGATGCACATCGCTACGAAAAGGCCTTTGGTCTGATGTCAATGGTCACTTATGGAAGAAGTATTCAATCGTATACTCATTTAATTAACGAAATATCCCCTGATAATCTAAATCTCATCACTGTCTATGTGTGTCATGGAATACTATAGGCCGATTTTCCATACAGTGCACCGGAATGATTTACCGCGTTGACTCTAAATATGGTCCTTTAGATCGACTCTTCGGTAACTGGGAAGTCTCAAAACAATACTAGGGCCTGCCCTCGGGTCCACGTTATTTAACGTAATTGATGAGGTTGATTAAACAATGAACGGACTAGGACAATACGTCAAGCTGTTTACTGGGTATTCTGTAACTACCCATTCTGGACATAGAAACCTGTTCGTTTCCCGGGCTTTTTAAGAATATAAGTCGTCCTGCTCACTTGCATTAAGTTGTTGTGATTTATAAAGCAAGCTGACAACGACAAAAGATGACAACCAGATCCATATGATTCACACACCTGCAAGGCTATTCTCAATGCTGTCTGGAAGTGGCTGAGCGTATCTGCAGCCTGTACATGGATCTGGGAAATAGCCGTGGAAATCTAGCGTATGACATGCCGCCAGATCCCATATCTAATTACTACCCGTACTCAATACAATATCGTCACTGTTATCAACCTCATACATAGGTTAGTATTCAAAATTGTGGAGTGGAGAGTTTGTTGATAGACAGATAGTATATTGCAGATCTCTTTACAATCATGGGACTACTTGCACCTGTGAATTACGGTATAACTCTCAGAAATGAACATTCATGTTTAACTTGAATGCCATATGAATTGGTTCGCGCAACAAATCCCATAGTTTCTATGCTAACCATCAAGTCCAGGAGGGAATTAGAATCACTCTTTGATATAGAACACCTCTGAAATAATCTAACCAGGTCGAAAATTCCTGATGCTAGCTCTGAAGACTTTCAATGCCTGGAACTTGCATTTGAAAAAGATAAACGTGTCTCACCATTAACACATGAATGGAAATATACATTCCCACATCCACTTCCCACTCTCCCAAATGTCGATTGCGAATTCAGTATATGTTCAACGGCATAGCCAGGTAAAACTCGGATGCACACTATACTATATCACATCATGTTTACAACGACCTAAAAAGAATGAGAATTTTCAGGTGTTGTTGGCTTCTCATAGTCAATGCGAAGCTGTCATGATAGCCGAAAGCTGATGTATGCTACGGTCAGCCAGAGGATACACGCCATCAGCATTCTAACCATGTGCAAAGTTAAAAAATACCTGGATTGGCATAGGACCATGGATTGATTAAAGCTAGGAGGCTCTTCTCATTTTGTTTGGCTTTGGTAGATTCTCAGATATAAGAGTCCTATATCTAGCAGCTTGCTATTGGTTCTCACGTACTAATGACAGGAATAGCGCAGATGAGACCAACTAAATTTTGGTCAAACCTTGATTCAGTTTCAGCTAGATCTAGAATGTATGAGGTTTATAGTTTTTTTTTCATCGAAAAAGGAAGGTACTGACTGGCATCACAAAGTCTGTCTGTCCCTGATGATCCTTTCTGACTCCCCCTTTCGGTCTGAGAAAGGAATAAATGAATAAAGACCACGAGTCGCTGCTGGGCCGAGGAGCCATTTAGTTTTGCTTTTTGGACTGACCAATGACGTCCAGGATAAAAGCTTGCCACACCCAGCCCGATTATTCATCACCTTGGCCGAAAGGTTACCAGGTAGGAGCAGATTCATGGCACATAACAAAAGATTGAGTATTAAGAAAGTAAACATTTTATAAGAATTGTGCTCGCTGTGTATCTCAATACATTGCATATTTGGACCCCTAATTTTCAATGCTCAAATGCCCTAGGCTCTTGTGTTAGACCGAGGTTCGGGTTTTATTGGGCGCAAGGAACAATTGGCTAACACTATACTTGCCCATAGAAGGTTGTTTGACGGTTGAAAAATTATCATAGGTTACATCCTGTGTAACTCGAGTCTACAACCACGCATCCCGAATATATTGCCTAAGAGGCCTATTAAGATTGATTCGTTCCTATTCATGTCCATTGGTAATAATATTCAAGTCTTTTATAGGTGTGGATTAGAGGCTTAGATTCAGGTTATACTGTACGAAACAGAGTGTAAAAGTTGTAGTTTTTCCACACGATCCCATGGCGATGACGTATTATGAGAGGGTCTTATTTTTTCTCGAAATAGACCTTCGTCTGGCTCATCTTAAATTGGGAATAACAGTGATTTCCTGGTCTTTGGGCACTCTTCTATACTGAATAATGCAGCTGCAGAAGAAAAGTAGATAATATTTATCTCATCACGTGACTATAAAAAGAACCGTGAAATTGAATAACAGGAAAACCGGGAGAAAAAGTGTACACTTCAACAAGGGATTAAATTAGTTAAGAGAACGCATGCTAATATCTCTAGAATAGAAAAGACAGAGCACAGGTTTGCCAGCACTAGACAATTGTTCCTCTAGCGTATCTGAATACATATACTGCATCGGACAGCCTTATTGTCTTTTAAAGCCCTCTGGGCGGCCGGAAACGTTCTTCGTAAATAGTGTTTGTCTCCACACACGGAATTTACTCGGCATTTCGAGTTCACATCCGGGCATCAAGGGTTCGGGCAACTATGGGGTAGCGTAATTCTGGTTCAGCTGAATATGGAATCACAATATGGGTCGGATGATGTTTGTATAACATCCATGACTCTGCCTACAATAGAAAGCCTCAGTCTACAGCTCTGCGGGAGCATTTACTAGCAATACTAATCGCTATTTCGGGTTTTTCTTGTTCAACGCCGTATCTCATATTTCTTACGGTTCATTGACAGTGGCAGACAAACACTGCCCGATAGCACCCTAAATCCCGGGAAAAGGGTGGCATTCGTCTTACATTGACGGAAGGCTGGATGGAACCATAAAAAGATCGTATACCCTAGAGGAATAACACACGAAGCTGTGCAGGATTCACGAGAAAGCCGTGCAAAAGGAGTTGCCTCCCAGACAGGCACGCAAAGTTGATTAGATGGAGAGAGAGCTTATCATGCCGTGGACTATAGTCTAACTTCCGCGAGTTGTTATAGACTATGCGTTTCTCCCGAGAGATTGCCTAGCCACAGGGTAGATATAAGGTGAAGTAGGGTTGCTCGATTGGCTTAGATAAACCGGTGAGACGCATGGTAGAGCTTTTCTGTTCTTGTTGCGATTCATGTATATTAATTGGAGCTGGGGCAGCGGCAGCTCTCACTGGTCCGTCCGGGAAAGAAGAAGACAAAGCTTCAACCCCTGCGCGACAGCGACTGATCACGGTAGTGGAAAGTCATGTACGTATGACGTTCGACTGCACCAAGTAATTCAGAAAGCATCCTGATACTCACGAGGATAACAGCCGTCTAGAGCAGCGCCAGTGAGTACCTAGCCGTTACTATATTGCATTATCTTCCCTGGGAGTAAGCAAGCAGATACTGGGCCACCATCACTTGATATCAGACTACATAGAGCATAGAGTGTAGTAGGAAAGCAATCGAAAGGCAATCCCCGAGAGTTGTTTCATCACACAACCCCCCGTGTTTAGGATCATTATCTGGGTCGTACAAATATCATCCAAGCCACGGCAACGTCACACAACATTATGTTCTGCGATACCAAGATCACAGTGAATATAAATACTTGGATGCATATACAAGCTCATAGATTAGCAAATGAATTCTACCTAGCATAAGCGTCGTTCTTGATCTGGACAAGTCAAATGTGGGATGCTTTATTTGGAGCTTTTAGTACCACTACACCATTTGTTTGACCAAGGCACAACTTTATTCACGAGGCAAGTATCCCTTTGATTCAATTGGGACTGTCCCGCAGTTGAAAACTAGGCCGATGAGAAATAGCACGACATGGCTTGCGCCCGCTGATGTATGGAGGCACTCAGAAGGCCTGTATTTTGTAGGGGCTACAAGAAAACTTGCGTTTGGTCCAAAAGCGGAACCCAATGCCACGAATTTGCTGAACACTGAGATGAATCCAATCTTGCGCCTCCCTCCTGCATCTTCCGTGGAGACATATTAACATCGAAATGCTGACTTCTTTATAGGGAAAAGAGATGTCAGTTATAGCTTAGTTCACACATTATTCTATCGGTCCAGCATACAAAGGGGTGACTTACGTGCCGAAATACCCCTGATATATGTCTCTGTGAGGTCCAACCGATGGGTGAGATAGTAGTATAGTTGGAGGTTGAGAATAGGGCACGATATGAGGCATGGTAACTGGTGGTGTGCACAATGCCTGACCGTGGTTGACTATGACGGCTGAGCCCGCTTCCTTTTCCTTCATGAGTCGGCTGGCTGCTGTCTCTGGCTGCTCCAAGTCGCCAACAGTGAAAGCAGGTATCTGGGTATCGAACGATTCGTCAGTACGATGCATGCTATCATTGTTGCATGCGCTCCTGTTTACGAAGGATCTTTCTTGCGATAGCTTTGTGACGCGCCACTTTTTCAGTCGACTTCGCAGCTGAGTTTCACTGTTGGCCAACAGACCATTAGCTAGAGTGATCATAGAATCCATTTCACATATCAACATCTCACGTTGGGTCAAAGGTATGGGTTCGAACTCTCTTGATAACGTGCTTTACGGGCCAGCCTTCTTCTTGGTAGAGTTTGACGATCATGTTCTTTTTGCTCTCCCACATGTCTTGTGCAATCTCGCCTCTCGTTTTTAATTTTCTTTCAGGCATCTGACTTAGAGGACCTGTCGGTCTGGTAGACAACCGGTAGAAATAGAATCGAGCATAAGATGCGCTTGCTAACGGAAAGATGACAAGCGAAGAAGACCGTGCTCTGACACATTGGAAAAAAAAAAAAAAAAAAAAAAAAAAAAAAAAAAAAAAAAAAAAAAAAAAAAAAAAAAAAAAAAAAAAAAAAAAAAAAAAATCACCAAGGATAATACAGCAACTCCGGCTAGTATTAACTACTTGAGACACCATAAGCCACATAAGGCGAGGTAGCGGGCCCACAGAAGAGCCATGTGTTACTGTCTTGCGCCCCGTTGCGGTCTACAGGACTCGCCACGCCCTGATTAACACACCAACAGAATGGAACCTTGGATCGGCTCGCTCTTAATACCCCTATGCCACATGGGTGGACATCCTATCGTTTGCCTATCCCAGTGAATATATATGAATCGGCAGACAAGGCTTTATTGTAGGACCCTATTCGGGCTCCTATTTCTGTTCCAGAACTCCGTGGCAAATTCTAGTGTCAGAGAAGGATCGTCAGTCGTTACCTTTATCACCACCACATTGGTCGTATTGTGGGACATAGCTGCAGGTCTTCCTGGTCTGGAATTCTAGGAATGGTTGCCGAGGAAGCTCGGTTAAGATCGACTGGGCAACGACGGATCCATATACGTTCCATGGTTCGGTAAGCCCAAAATACTGTAGAGCCGTTAGAAGGAGCTCCTTTCGTGGCGCTCCAGACCAACAGGTCTACGCTCGACAATG
The DNA here is from genome assembly GCA_009193525.1 of Aspergillus sergii. NCBI lineage: Eukaryota > Fungi > Ascomycota > Eurotiomycetes > Eurotiales > Aspergillaceae > Aspergillus > Aspergillus sergii. Next base: position 23,600 of record ML741777.1, read on the forward strand.
ATCCCGAATATTGTTTGCGATGCTGTATTTGAATGGTTATTCCCAATCTATGTAACGATTTTCCACCATACCTGGTCCCACTGATGCCCGTCTTGTACAAACCTGCCACAAAACTGGGGCAATGACGATTATCTCCTGTACGATTGGCCTGTCGGATCACATCTCTACATTTGGAAATCCTTTACTTCATATGATTTGATTCGCAATGATCACATTTCTCCCTAACGTAATACCTTAGATAGCGAATTTGATGTTATTGAATTATTTAATCACTGGAAACTTGCAGGTTGCTGGCCTTATTCGTTGCTTCTGTCTAGCTCTAAACCCCAGCACTGATAATTGTAGCCTCTAACCATATTGCCCTGTATGGAGAGCATGACATGCGATAATTTCGGTGAGATACCAGGAGATATACAATGTAATTTTGCCGCCCAATTTTCACAGGCGGCCTTGTATCGGCTAACCAAAGCGATACATTACATGTTCAACTGCCACCCACCTGAAATACAAACTCCGTAAAGGTTTCTCTTTGACATCTCAGGGACCATTCGTGAACACCTTTGATTTACCGACTCCCTGAAGCCCCCGGCAGGGACGGTAGAAAGCCACTCGAGGTTACCCCGAAGTAATTTTATCTATATATTTGAAAATTTCTTTTCGGTCACGTATCCGTCTCATTTGAATATCTTAGCTGTTCATGGTCACTTCATACCCTGACCAACACAACTATCGCAGTAGCTTTTCCCTCTTGTGTAAATGTGGTCGTAATCAACTAATCACTGTTTCGTAGCATTACTTAGGTCGATTTCCTCGAATTCTGCCTTAATCTCTGCTTTTGATATTATCGTTGGGATCTCTAAACAATTCTGGATTACACCCGATCAGTGGTACCCACAGATTGCTGATTTGAAGTTAAAGTACTTATTTATTTTCCTCCGTATTGTCATTACCTCTACCATTCACGTTTCAAACAATCGCCGGAGGCCGAAAACCGTGTTTATACGAATATTGACTTCCAACAAAGACACAAAACGCCAAGGCCATCGACTTTGATGTAAAACAAGGAACTACAGCTTGCTGTTCATTTGTTGCATGTACTTGAGGCTACCATCGTGTGAATAGTGAGCAGATAACTGTGGTTTGCTTACATGAGGTTTCACTCGTTGCTCAGGTATCATCACTCATGGGTTAACCGAGGACCAATTTCAGCCGGATCCCCAATACCGGCCATTAAACAGAGATGTCGTGTTTTGTGGCTCCGTCTAACTTCTTTCTGGCTTTCTATCCACCTTCCCCTTCTCATCCGCTACCAATAAAGAAGAGGAAGACGAGGAGGAAGAATCAAAAATGTACGTCATTCACCCATGTATTGCAAGCTATGTATGTGGCCCTTCCAGTCTTATGTATGTTCACGCTTGGGAATTTTAATAGGAGGTCTCTTGGGCTGGCAGAGAGTTCGCCAACGTGATGTTGGAGGTGGTTTTGTGTAGCGCGTGCGCCAGCGAAGTTGTTGTCCGCGCGGTAGCTTGTATGGTCGGCGCAGAAAGTTCCTATCATGCACGGAACCCCCTTCAATGCAGTGGACAGAAGTCCTTCCATTCCGCTCTGTTGCATGTGTAGCGGCGTACTCTATTTTTGTCAGATAATGTGGGCTTTGATGTATGCCCCCTACTGCCAAATGTTGCCTAGCTTTAGCACGACAGCTTCAGTTAAGAACTATTCTGTTCAAAAAAAAAAAAAAAAAAAAAAAGAGGAAAAAATGTGAGAAGAGCACCTATAAGTCACCCACAATATATGAAAGTAGCTTTGTAAAAAGGGTCGACTTACTGCCAGTCGTAAGCTCATGAGAACTTGAGGCCTGATGCAGTGATGTGGCATTCCGTAACACACTGTTCAATGTAGCGCAGCGATGTGTTATATTGCTAAGAAACACGTCTCTCTCAAATTGTGAACTTCCTCTTCTAAATGCGGGAAAGCTGAGGTAAATTGACAAACCCAGCTCTTTTATGCCTGGCAGTCGGTCATTCGAACGGGAGTCGTAGGTAGTTGCACCTGGGTGAGTGATTATATTGGAATCGGTAGATTCGAGTACCCGTGGAAAGGTAGTGGCCATTTCCAAAGTGGGAAGAGTGCAATGTTTGTATTGTTACCCCGAGTCTAATTATATGAGGTGCGCTTTAATACCTTCGAGTGAGCCCGAGACAAATACAGGAGGATCATGAGTACAACAACACAGCGCTTCAACGATAGCTAATCTCATCAAACTTCTTTGAATCTTGGCTCCATTGTACCCTCGGAACAAAACTGCAAACTATGGAACAAGTAAAGTGAGGCAGAGTTGGCGCTGAAATTAGAGTCGAGCCCTGGAACGCTCTGGTTGTTTCTCAAACTCTATAGCGGACGTGCACTGGTACACAAATAACTAGGTTTCGTCTCGTCCTACCCAGAAAAAATAGGTTCTATCGAGGAGTTACCTCTTGGCTCTCTATAGGGTGTTGGCGCACACTATAATTGGAGTTCAGCAATGGTTGGAACAGTGTTAAACATGACGCCATTTCGCCTCTAACTGGAAGAGAAAATGATCGAAATGTGTTAAAAATTGGCCACATAATTGTGCATAATACTCATATTGCTTTTTCTAGGGTGTTATTTAAGTTTGATCGATGGTCCGTTATTAGCCAAGAACGATCTGCCAAATATGTCCCAAGAACGGGGAATATAGCGTATGCCGTTGAGACGCCAGTGTAATTGTGAAAGCGCCACGGTGGAACCTCGTTCCCGGTTACCAATAGATTTCGATAACACAACCTGGCGGATCATTTCGAACGGCGATCCAAGCGTATTTGATAGAATAATGCTGAGCATCCTATTAAGGATCACTTGACTGGCAGGCAGCGTTCTATGCTGAGTGGTATGATATGTTTTTGAAGACTCCACGTCCCGACCTAGGTCGTAAAAGCTACCGAATTTGAGCATCCCATACAGGATCATGCCGGTCATCCCAGTAATATTCCCTTCTCATAAAACTTCGATATTATCTATTTCCACAACAAGTGAATATATCCTATTTCTTTCAGCTTACCAAAGGTTCCGTATACTAGAATACTACCATATGTGTTCTCCCAACACCTTGGAATTTCTAGCCGGTCTTCATGGAGCGGAAACTATAGCCAAACCTTATACACGCTGCTACAACACTTCATTTACGTAATATCCCATACAGGAACCATGTGCCTCCGGATCCACTGAATATACCCGGCGAGAAACCACCCGGTTCCTTGTAGACTAAAGTTTCAGTGTATCTTATATATATGTGGGTTTCATCAGTTACACCAAGGGTGCCACAACTAGTAGTCACTCAGCCCGATGGACTGTATTAATTCTCACTGGTCAGTCTCTGTCGCAAGGCATTTTACAATGAAGGGTTAATAACCTCAATTACATCATGCTATTTTATAGTTTACACCGCCGACTCGGCAGATTCCTTTGAATTGGGCTCACAAGATCAAGGACTACCGATTCAATGATTTTGTTGATACTGGGTTCGTTTAAGTCTCCCACGTTCGCATGATCCCCGCGGAGATCTCTATGGCTACCGTTGATGTCATTCCGCAAGATTATACACCCTCACCCAGCAGGGACTTTAAGTACTATAATCTAGTCATTCTACTGGACGCCCTTCAACGTGTACTAGCATACGTTTAGCGCATGAACCATGTAGGCCAACTACCACTCAGGCTTAGCTGCTCTAGAATTGTCTGGCAAAAGACGATTGGGAAACGTCCACGAAGGTCCGACAATCCAAAATGTATAAGTGGGTCTTTTGTAGTTTCGGGTTTCTAGAACGATAAAGCGAAAACGCCTTTCCTTCATTTCGGAGGCTTTGGGGACCTTCATTGAGTGTAGTCTTCCTTGTTTCCCTTTTGAACTATCTACACAACCGCGCGTCGGAAATCAAGTACATAGACTAGAAGCGTGGTTGTCAATCCAGCAGTCAATTACTCGTTCAGTTTATCTCTATAATGCACACAGATATTTGTACTCTTCCGGTACTGATAGCTGCTCCAGTCATGGGCCTGCAGAATGTCTGTTACAACATTAACCCGTAAGCGCTTCCCCCGGGTTATCTAGCGGTGTAGGACAACGACATACCCACGAGAATGCAGACACCTTGGGTCCCACCTGAATCCAGGCAAACAGGTTTTGAGCAAGGGTTCATGAGTTCACATCCCTGCTCAAAAGGCCTCGCCTATTGTTAGTATCGTGTGGTACACAATTGGAGTTTCCACTATATAACACATCATTTTCCAGACCCACTCTATTCAAAAAAAAAAAAATAAAAAAAACTTCAATATCCACCGTCTTGGTGGATCGGAGGTTCCTCCAGTGGGATAATCTATACTGGCCAAAACTACACCCGTGAGAGCGCCCTTCCCGTGGCCCATCTCTACATCAACACAATTCTCTGACATAGAACCGGGCTAGACTTGATGAAATGTGGTAAGAAAAACCAGGACCGCCTAGATCTGTCGAGACTGACTAGACCTTGATTCTTGCCTTTTCGTCGTGTCCCGTTTATTCTACATGGTGGGTCATTACATTGTCAGTGGAATTTCAATCTATTCTTCACTAAGTTTAGGCAAAAATATATATAGAAATGGTAGAGATATAGAGCTTTAAAAATCACTGTATTAGGCCTAATTAGGTAAGGTGCCTGGTTAATAAGCGGCACCTTGCTTGATTAGGTTTAGCCTATGACTTGGCGGGTACCCGATCGGGTTGGTTGATCTAAATCGGCCCGGGTTCGGGTCGGGGGCGGTTTCTAGATCTAGAACCCGAACCCAACCCGAATACCACTCTATCCCTGCCCGAGCCGCTTATCTCTGCGCTAGAGCCTTGGGATATGCCTTCCTCGATATTCAGTGACTGTTGAGCATCTCGTATACGTGCCCAGGTAGTCCTATATATTACCCTACTCCAATACTTTCTGCTTCCTCCACCGGTTCTAGCTCCTTAAAATCGTCTTTTGGGGCTCTAGACACTGATGTTGCTGCTGCTTTTGCAAAGCAGCCGGTTTTTGTCGTTGCAAGGAAGTTTAGTAGGGTCTTTGTTTCCCTCCGGGCCTGGAAAAGACGCGTTTCCGAGGTTTTCCCTCCTAATTCTTGTGCTTATGTATCTGTCTTATTTAAGGACCTGTATATAGCCTTCCTTTGGTGGTACTATTGTCTGCGATCCAATAGTAGATGTAGTAGATCGTTTGTTGTTCCACGTGGGCCCGGGCAGTTCGGACACCTGGGTGAGGCTCTGACCCCTGTCTGACTGAGGTAGGTGGATATTGCCCCATCCCCAAACTTGAGCTGATAGTATCGACGAGTCATCAGTTTCCTAGGAGCATTACTCATACATATATTAGCCTTAGGTTCCGTATCAAAATACAAGACAAAGGGAAGTTTCAACCATGTATTACCGCCTGCTAGTATGAGAGAGGTGCTGTGAAAGCCATGTTAAAATGGTTCTTCTATTTGTTCTTCTGCTCTCCATATGTTGACTATGATAGAAAATGCTTAGTTGCTACATACTAGACGGACTTAAACATCACTATATAAAACACTTCCTTAACAGTAACTAATGGATCTGTCGTATTTTAACACAACTAGTCACCTAACTCAAGACATTGGATTGGCCAGGAAGCTAAGGTTTTGCAATATCTATTCCCAGAAAGTAAACAATCTGTAGGTCTATTAGATATCTCACAGGATAGCAGTCATGTCACCTTGTGATTAGCTATGCTCAAATGATCTACAAACAGACCCAAAATAGAGAGGATATGCTAGTACACTTTAACCATTGCTAGTCCTCCTCCTTCCTTCCCCCACAATCTGCAAAAAGTAAAGAAGTAACACAGTGGTCAGGTCTGACAGGGTGTGGTACGTCAAGCGCGAAGTACAGCTTGAATTGATCTCTTCCATCCGATAACTTCAATCCATGCTGAGTTGATAGACTTCGGCTGGCGACAATGACGTTCCTATGGATCTATCGTCGCCTTTTTCTTGACCACCCACATCATTACTGTAGATATCATGGAGAGCGGGTAGATCAAGGGAAGAGCTAACTGCGTTTCCGGCGTCATAGACTTCATCACTGGGTATTGTTATTGTGACAGGATGTTTGGGGGACATGCTTTGAGTAGGCGATCCCGTATCAGAATTGGAAACGTGGTCGTTGTCAGCAAAAGAGCTACCATTGAATAAGTCGGCTGGACGTTGAATAGATGGATGCTGCGGACTGGAATCTTTACGGCCGCCCAAATCTGTCTCATTTAGACTGCCTGCGCTAGTCTGAACTGCCCCTTCATTGGGTGGAGTGGAGGGGTAGGAACTTCCACCATCCATATTTTCCACAGGTTGAATGCCCACAGCTGGGGGGCTACCTTTACCAGAAGAGCCGACTGGGGAAGGACCTCGTCCCGGAGGATCGCCTAAGCTAGGGTCCTCTTTGCCAGCGTTCGGGTTCTTAGACTTTCCGTTGGCGTCGCATTTCAAAAAGGCACCTGCAACAGGCAATTAATACTCAGTTCCCGATGCTCACCCAATCTTGCGTGCAAGTACCTACCTTGAGCAAAAAATGCATAACTATCCGGATTCCGTAATGCTACTTCCGAGCTGAGCTGGGTGATTGCAGCATACCCGTACGTCTCTCGTTCACCGTTTGCAGGATTAACCCCCACTCCATGTGCATATTCATGTAGAGCGATTGTGGCTTGATCGGAGTTCCAGCACGTGTTCGAAACCATAGACAGCGTCCAAAAGGTGGGACAACTGTAGACTCTCACATTGGTCGGAGCCTTGCCATCTCCATCATAGCTGGTGTAGGCAGCCATTCCATCATCACAGCTTCCTGATGCTGTGCAGTACTGAGTAAACCTTCCTGAAGCCCCAGCCTGGGCTTCATTTGCAATGGCTTCTAAGTGACTGGAGACCTGCTGCAGGGCAGCTTTGTCGTCGGTCTTAAAAAAGGTTCTGAATAGATCTGACGGGTTCTTGGCGCTCTCGGCACCGGCACTTGCAATCTTAGCGGCCCGGGCCATGCTGTCCTTCATTTTGTGAGCCTCATCGCCACTGCAATCACCTAGCTTGGCACGCTTCTGAAGAAGGGACTTCTCCTCTGACTTAGGTATATCAATGCTGAGAGTATTGGACATGTACGAAGCCCAGAAAAATACATCCGTCGTGTTAGAACCCGTGTATTCTAATGCGCTTTCCGCCACAACGGTGAACTGCCCGCCAGACGACAGATTGTATAGCTCAGCCACGTCCAATACAATCTCAATAGTTTCACCGGCGCGTAGTGGAAGGAAGCCAAGTGGGGTCAAATGAAAAGTCACATAGGACACATCGACTCCGAGGAAATCCATCAGGGCACCTGTAGTCCGGGGTGGTCAGTCAGCATTCGAACAATCATAAGAGGCTCTATAGAGGAGACATCTTACCATCGCGGTATACATTCACTTTGCGAGTCGGTCGATCATCTATAATGCTACCGGTCTTAACAACACGCAAATCCCGATTTGCCGTGTTGGTAACTTTTGCCATAACGGTAGTGTTGCCAAGTGAGACCAGCTCCACACTGACTATGCCGGTGTCGGCATTTGGCTGTGTCGCAACTCTCCAGGGATGGGCAGAGACAGACCCCCATGTTGCAATAAGTGCTGATATAAATATGCGGGATAGAAGTACCATTTTGAAGAGCTAGAATACTGATGGAGCTTCAAGCCTCAATTCCACTGCTTATTCTCCGTCGAAATTTGGAATTCGCAGCTATATTTATATCCATAGCATTCTGGGCAACGGACATGTGGTATTGTCGCAAAACTAGCACTTCTATTTCACCCTGAAACAAGTTTTGCCAGTCCTAAAACGATGATAACAACAGCAACAAAAATAGGGCCTGTCTCGACCCTCATCCATCGGCTATAACAGCTAACGCAACGGAGAACACCTTATCTATCGGCCGTGGAGTTTTGTTTCGATTAGAAGCTGATCGGATTCAGAACAGACTTCTAGAATCCAGATCGATGTTTCCGACCTCATCTAGCGAGATCCGAGCCTTTGGCCAACATATGGGTGTCTAACGACTAACTTAGAACTGGTACGGACAAGAAGAACCTGGTGTACTCTCATTCGCATCGCTTTGCACCCGCTTGTGGCTTGTACTTTCTACTGTTTGGTGGTGTGAAGATAGGCTTGGGTGTGTTCAGATCGCACATGCGAGGAGAATCCCCTAACATGGTACGTCGGTAATTTGGACTCAAGCAGTCCCTAACATCATACAAAGACCACAAAAGATATAAGATTAAAGACACCTCGATGAAATTGGCTGTTGGGGCTTTGCATGAAAGGTTCTACCCAACAGTGGCAGGTTTTTCTTTTTTCTTTTTTTTTTTTTTTTTTTTTTTTTTTTTTTTTTTTTTTTTTTTTTTTTTTTCTGTACTTTTTTTGGGAGCCATTACTCCGGCATACAGACCATCTCAATAAAATAACAGTCCTCTTGTCTAGCGTAGTGGACTTCCGAATGAGCACCAACAGAATGATGTCCCAATTGTGAGGATAGCATAATATTAGATCTAACAACTAGATTTATAATGCATTAGACGAGTATGGGGCAATAATGCTCAGAGAAGGCTTAAAAGGCGTATCAAATGTACAATCTTTTACCTTCACGTCTTTCCTTAGTGCCAACCAACAACGAAGCTGAGTTCACGCTTAACCCGAGGCAAACCAATAGAAGATATCATCGTAAATAATTTATGGCGGAACAGCCTTGCCGATGAAACCCTCAAATTCCATCACATTGTTAGATTAATTTCGGCACTGGATCAATCTTGCACAATATCGGGTCTCGCTAATAGATAAGAAATCCACTAGGCTGAATTCTTCAGCCTCGCAAACTGGCTAAGATAGTTTTTTCAGTTTCAACGTGACCTAATTACTAGCAGATAATGGGATGGATCCACTACCGATTTCATTGGACGAGTCGCGAATAATGGGGCTGCAGGAATATGAATTTACTGGAATATAGTAATTATAATAGATCTAGCAAAACAAGAAATAGTGGGTGAAAAGTATTACAACACAGCAGATTGTGTACCGCGTTAAAAATCAACAACTATTTCAAACACCCACCACACCTCCAAAATGAGGCCTTTTGGGACGAAACATAGTGCAGATCCACGGCCTCAGTCTGGACTTCTTAATAAACAACACGCTGCCTTGATTGAAGGTCTAGATTAAGGGCAAAATGTCACTAAATTGCCCGGAATTTTGGTGTTACGCGTTCTCCTGTTTACAGATCACAAAAACGCTAACAAAATCAGAATGGCCTGGAACCAGGCACCGAGTCTGTTATGCCTGAAAAGCTCGGTCAAGCGGCTAAACACCATATATTTCAAATGTTTAGCCAGAGGCCTAGAACCAGCTATTCAGCGTGGATTGATAGGACACTCTATCACGTCTCTAAATGGACTATACAGCTAATTGTGCGTAGATGTTACATTAAAGAGTGGAAAAGCAAAACCAAGGATTGCTCTAAGCGCTGATTCGGTTAAAAAGATACTATCAATTTGTGTGTATGTGGCTGCATCTCAATGATTTAAAAGACTTATGTTTTTGGAGGAATGCTCGGTTTAACGGAACCCTAGTAATCCTACTTAATGGATTTTCCGTTTCTCAATGGAGGCCTATGGGCTTGGTCTAGTACGCCTAGGGCGCTATGAAAGGATATTTTGATTCTGATCTGGGTCTCTATATAATATGGTGGCCGGTCAGAACTAGTGGTTCTAGAACGGGATGAATTATCTACAAATGGGGTAATTCAATGAATTTCTATATCGCCTGCCTAGAAAAATGCCTCCTATCAATCTACGAGCCTGGAATGAGATGCCAACCAGACTACGCTAGTATCCATATATCTAGCAGGCGCAATCGTGGTTTGAAAGCCATGGTATATGGGTTCTAGATTCGCCGCCCTATTTGCCTGGTTTAAATACCATTCAAACCTTTGTTACATGCTTGGAAAGAAGCCAAAGGAGCTCTGTCTTGAGCCCTTTCTAGATGGGGTATCAGAAGTAGATATAGAGCATTTTAGGCAGCCCATTCAGAGTGCATGAAATACCCTCGATCAGCACGCCATAAATCACCTAGTCCTATCCTCGCCGTGCAGGATTCGAGCTGTGTATGAAGCACTGGATGGTATACTAAATATTGAGCTTAGGAATCTATATAATTTAATATGAGCTCAAGGCTTTTGATTCCGTTGAGGTATTGAGGTTTAAAACGGCGCCTCGGGGGCGGGAATCAGGTGTTGCAATACCGTTGACCTAGTAGTTTATCTGGATCCCACCATTGATATAGAAATGTGTTTGCACGTTAGGTGACAACTCACGGCTCCCATATTTCCTCTGGCTTGATCCGAACAACCGGGTCGTACTTATGTTTACAAAACAAGTGCATGCTCGTGAGAGATAAGAAAGGCTTAGAGATGAATCCATACCAGCATTTTTGCCAGGAAATCAACAGTGTACGATACTTGCAGGATCACCCGACGTGGATCTTGCACCACATTGACATAGCATGTCCAGGCTTGAAAGTGACGACAGTGGTGACCCATTGTTAACACCTTCTCTTTGCTAAAAGCGATATTGCAACCAGAGCTAAGGGCAAAAGCAACAGGTGTGACTGGAGGCAAAATTTGGGTCTCGGGCCCGATACGGTACCGACTCTCAACCTAATCTTGGACTATCGTGGGACCATCTTTTTGGCCCTTTTAAGATTTGAAAACGGTACCCCCAATCCAACCTACTTCATTGGTCCGCGAACAGCCACTACTAGGGCCATGATAAGCTTCGCTCTACAAACGATACTGTTTCCACGCCATGCTCGGGTCTAGATTATATTCTCTTTTGACTAAATTTCGGATAGCGTACTTTTATCACCAACTTGTCTGTATTATTTATAGGGTGTCGTTCCGGTGATATAACACACCATAGATAGCACAATGGCATACCCTACTTTTCTGAAACTAAATCAGTGGCCTTCGACGTTAGCAGCAAACAAAGGATAAAATCTAGCATGCCTGAATTGGGCAATGCTACCGAGTATCGAAGAAAGTTCGGGTTGTGGAGCCTCGAGCAACAGGATTCAAGGCAGTTTCATCGCTGCGCGGATCTCACAAAGCCCTTACTGGAAATAGTACTATATATGTTGAATGATTTCTAAAGTTCTGAATCAGGCCTTGTAACTTAAAATGTCATAGGTTGTAGTTTATTCAACTATAGGGCTTGATTCGTGCCGATAAACGAATATTCAATCTTAACCCAATCTTGGAGTGTAAACGAGCCCTACCCCTGTCTTAAGATTACACACACCCTGGTAGATGCCTAGAACCCAACTGGTCTCGGCGCCGAGTTTATTATGTTGTCTTTCTAAAAACGGAACACGAGGGAGCAGTGGTCCAGAACAAGGAATATCAGTGAAAGTACCGTAGTTCTTGCTCATCGTAAGGCACAGGAGGACACGCTCCGACACACACTGTGACGATATGCTTTCTATGCCACTGAACCAGTTCTGTATCTCTCAGCCGATCTATTTGTGCCACTCATCATTATTCTGTGGCTTGTTTGCGGTAGCCGTGGCTACTTGGCAGCTTGTACTCCTCAAACACCCATTTTCCTGTGCCTAACAGAACTCTAGTGTGCTCTCGACGTACAGTCGGTGATCGTGGTAGTTTTCATTTACCCTGGCATCTCGCCTAAGTTGGGTTTACCACGAGACCAAAATAAGACTCCGCACCTTGTCCAGTGGGGCGTGGTTCATAATCCAACCGCCCCGGCGACAAGCAGGTTACATCAACTAGGGGTATCCTTGTATATCTATTTACAGTGCTCTATCTCCAACGAACTTAGAGCCTCGCCCAGGCCTGTGGTTGGTCATTTCCCTGTGTTCACTGTCATTTGGTCCCCTGGATCCGCGATTTCGAAATCTACCCGATGCTTCCGCGAAGTCTAGCACAGCGTACAGCACATTGCCTTGAGATATAGAAACAGGTTCTTCATTCTAATCTTGTCGACCATCTCCTCTCAACAGAGTGTTTACTCGTTGATTGCATAAATCTCCCATTCATTGTTGTAGCTTCTGCTGTACAGCAATAAGCTTGGGACATGCTATTAAGACGTGGAACACTATCTCTTTCGTACAATATTCATATTCATCGCTCTAGCTGGTACGACAAAGTTTAGCATATGTTACTAGAAAGGGGTCGATCGTTCGTAACCGTGATAACAAGTGTAGGCCCGTCGTCTTGGTAGTGGGTTGCATAGTCGTCGGATGTGGACAGAGGGCAATGTGTCAATCCGGCGGAAATGTTGAACCATTCTTGGGTGTCTTCCAAGCCCGGCCCCAGTCTTTCAGCATTTAGTCTCATTTTTATCCTTTCTTTCATGGGACTAGACTACAAAGCTGGGTTTTATGACACTTAAATCATTACGCGCAGTGTGGTGTAATCCTAGAGACCCTCTTTTGTAATGGCATATTTTATCTTGCCGCAACAAACATGTTTCCTTGCACACTTCGAGAGAACTGGCCAAGCGAATACAGCACTATGGCTCCGCCGATGCTGTGCTTAGAAGACACACGATCGAACTTACAGTAGCTGTGATGGCCTCTGTTTGGGTGATTCCATGTCCATTAGTCTTCCTCTGGTCGCTCTCGCCCTTCAAAGCCTCAATAATCGTAGGGACTGTGCCATTGTTCGAGATATCGGTGCCTGTTATCCACCTAGTGAGAGCATATGGGGTCTCTCGTGTTAGCAGGCAGCGCCTCCCCAACAATCTCGTTCACAAACATACTCAACGCTGCTGTGACAGTACTAGATTTTTTAAACCAATCATTCTTTGAAATTAATCCGCGAAGAGCTGTTCAGGGAGTGGCTGGGAGCGAGGGATGGTTCCGAAGAAGCATGCGAGTTTCATTGGCAACACGCATAATAACGGCTCCAGGGGGGAGGATGGCCTCTTGGTATTTTGCAATTGTCCGAACCCCTTGATTAGTCTGGCCACCTCCATGTCAGGCGAGGTTCCAGGTATAGCTGCCTGACCAGCTTGAACGGGGACAGGAAGCCCCCGCGTCGGTTGATGGCATCGTTCCAGCATAATCAGAACCGGTGCGGCTGAAGTATAATTTATTAACCCACAGAGCCAAGCTCTCCGGGATTCGTCGCTATCTCGGTCGTTACACGAGCAACTCCCGAGCAACCCCGGTAAAAGCTCTGTTTTCTTGCATGATTGTATGCATTTCGCAGTTCCGATAGCTCCCGCGTCCGTCACGCTTTACTATACGGCGATGGGTCTGCTTGCGGTGCGACATTGTGCACCGCCGTGCCATCTCTCCTACCAGACGCTGTAGGTATTGATCTAACAGCTGCAGGCTTGTTATAGTGGGCGCAGCGCATGTCCTGGTGTCCATACATTCGGCAGTTACAGCACTGGAGAGGTTTTTCACGGCGATAAAAGGGCTCCGTAGACGACGCTTCTCCCGAGATATGTACAGTCCTCCGATTCGGAAGGGATTGGGCGTCTTTGTCTTTCGATAGGGAGGCCGCCATTGACCCGCACTGCTTGGTAGCACTCAACCAGACACCCTATTCACGCACGCCCCGTCATTTTCCATTCGAAACAGGCCCAGAGAGTCGTGTCGCACAGAGGCATCGTCTTCAAATACTACAGCCTTTGTAACGCTGTCTACCTTGAGCTGGAAACCACTGCTCTCCTTGCAACACGGTGTGCGGCAGGGCCTCCAGTCTTATCTTCTCGAATGATGGCCACGGCTTCTTCGGTGTCCAGGAAGATTTTGATTGCGCTTCCTTTCAGAGCCTTCACCTGTGCTACTCTGACCTCTTCGGTGCTAATTTACGACTCAACCGTTGCGAGAGGAGTTTCCCCATCCGGCCGGAGTCTCTCGGCAATTTCGTTTGCTCCGTTGACACTTACTAATTGTCTGTTACAATTGCTGGCATTCCAAGATTGACTTGAGGGGCCTTTGTGGTAAAGGAAACGACGGACGTGACAGTAACCACCGGTGCCCGGCTTCTACGGTACTTGAACTTGTCACAGCGGAGGCGAGAGATTAGAGCTTTGACTGAAGCTTCTCATAATGATCGTTGCACGTCCCTGCGGCCGCACTGGATGATGTTCCTGTCTCTGTCTGCGTAAGGCCCTTCACTTCCTTCTCCATTGTTGGCCGACCGTTTTCTTTTTTTTTTTTTATACAGGATCTCTTGTGTTTCTCATCTCCCAAGCACAGCTCCTGACCCTCTAGATAAGTTGAGCACCCTGAGGGTTATTGATTAATATAGTTAGGAATGAAATAAGCTTATTTGATTGACATCCGTTGATTCCTGGTAAGTTACCACTAATGACATTTTTTTGTTACTTAACTATTTTCTTCTCGTTCCATATGCACGCTTAGGTTAAAACAATCTATTGGTCCCGTAACACAACGTTTTTAATAATTGAACCGAGAAATATAACAAATGTGGCCGAATGGCCATATTATAAAGTCCGCGCGTTTCGCTGGAATATGTTTGTTACTAGAGTTTCATCTTCGTATGCGTTACATATTCACTAGTCATCTTTTCTTTAGAGGCGTAGAACCCCAGTTTATATTGACCTCACATCTATGAATTCAGAAGAAGAGGTCAGCGCTATATTTGAAGGAGAAGATCATCGTAATCAAGTGCTCCATCACTCACACATCCGCAGGTTGTTTTGTCACCCTCTCCCTCTTCCAAGAAGCATCCGGTTTTGATATCGAAACAGCCACCATTTGGAAGAGGGGTACACTCTCTCGGGCATGTAACATCTTTCGGTGGCAAATCATAGCGTGTTGCGCTCACAGTGATTACCAAGCTGAGGATTCCAGGGAGGAGGCGAAAGAAATGCATGGTTACTCTTAGGCAAATATGTAGTTTCGAGGGTGCGAGAAGTAGAAGAGGAGATATAGAGAAAACAAAGGATTGAATGTAACCTTTGAAATCATTCGGACCTTTATATCTTGGAGTTGTCTACCGGTGCGCAATATAAGGCGTAACACGGTCAGATTGGCTCCTGTTCGGAACAATGGCGTGTTTGTGATTTCGCAGTGAGCTACCCACACACAAATTCTAGAATGGTCTGGTTCTTAAATTTCTGGACCTCAGGTAACGGGAATATATGCTTAAAACAAACCAAGTGGGGGATCTTGATTCTGGAGAGAGCCTAAAGCAACCCTGTTCAAATAGTTCCTACTTCGTTGTCTCTACTGCTCGTTTAACCTGCCTCTTCAAGTATGAGCAGATGAAACTGTGTAGGTCGGTATTTTTGGATTTTGGAGTTTGGTTTCTCGGGTATTACTCAAGGCCGGTGGTCGAGAACAACACAAGTGATAAAAGATAGAATCATATATGCCTAAGCTATTGGTATGTCATTTATGGTAATGGAATATTACGGAAGGGGCGCCGCGTGTTTCTGGATATAGAAGCTAGTGTTGCACAATGTGACAAACGCTGGTATGCATCTATCAGTATTATTCATAGCAAAGGCGAGCTACGCCAAGAACGAGGGTCTGTGGATTACGTTTCTATGAAGAAATTTGGGTTTGAAAGGATTTCGAGGCTGACGGCCTTGAACCAGACTATATCGTCTCTACTGAACTGGAATATAGAGGCTATTACATTTTAGAGATTCGGTACGGCAGAGATCGAGACCCAGGGTCATATTAGACAGGTCGATTAAGGGCCACTAGAGAATTTCAAGCCGTCGTCGCTAAAATACCCGGATCAGTATTCTGCGATACTCCCTTCGCTTCATCCTTAACTATAAATCCTCTTTTCCATCCTCATGCGTAGGTCTTATTCACCCCACCATCTTTCCTTCTTCATAAGGCAGTATACTTCACTTTTTGCTTGGCCCAAGTTGGCATTTACGGCCTTACACATCATGTTGCTCCTCGAATGGATAACTGCCGGCCTAGCTATCTTCGACACTGCTGTGGGCTCCCCACCGGTTGCAGATGAGAACGGTCTAACATCTTTCGGTCCTCTTATTCCTCGGAGATATGAATGTGCTCTTGGCCATCAGCACTCATTATCCACTGGGGACTGTCGTCAAGCTCTTCAGGTATGTTGCAGCCGGGGCATAAAGTGTCACCTGGGGTACTGATAGATCACAAAGGTGAGAGACCCAGAAGCTCGGCGTTCTCTCGAAGGCATGCCGCGTCGAAGACGATGTCCCCGTGGTTATAAATATGCAACCATGTTCAAACAGTGTCGGCAGCTTGTTGGAATGGATGCATTGGACAATGGGCCCCCAGTTAGGCATTTGGATCCCTTCACTGCACCGAGACACATTATCCTTGATGCGATCAAAGTCTTTGGAGACGGCATGATGGACCTGATCAATGGCAGACCTTGCATTGGTGTATCGAAGTTGGCGATTCCTGGCGTTCATTCAGTGATCAAGAACATCTTCACTACACCCGAGGGCAAGTTAGCCATTAAACAGCTTGAGCAAGAAATAGCCGATTTTTTGGATACCCCAGGAATTCATCAAACCTGGGAATTTCTGAGCAAACCTCTCACAGATATTCCTTTGATCGGGCCGGCGATCAGTAGTGTTGGATCTGCCGAGGCTTGGATTTTCAACAATCTTGTACCTTCATTCGCACGGAAGAAACTGCAGTCATGTATTGATGATGGTCTCCGCCATCCTAACGATGACCCCTTCTTCTTCATCCTGGGAGCAGCTATCAACTTATCTCAACACCCAACGATTCTGGACCTTTTATTGGCCATACCAGGAGTTGCAGAGCTGACCGGTGCCCTTGAAGCCGCCGAAGAAGCGGCTAAACTTGCTGAGGCGGCCAGAGATCTAGGAACAATTGAAGAGGCACTTGGGGCTGAAATGGCGGCGGAACGGGCTATTGAGTTTGCCAAAGCAGCCCGGGGAACTGAATATGAAGATAAAGCTGCTAAAGCAGCTCGACATGCCGAAGAATCAGCCAACAATGCACAGTATCATGTTGAACAACATGCCAAAGGGTCACCACCTGCGGAAGGGGAATCCAATATCCACAATGTTGCCACAAACCTCGAAGGTCCCTACGTTCCTGATGAAGGCATAAGAATAGTTGAAGATGCCGAACTTCGAGCAGCAAACGAAGCTGAGCTTGATGAAGCTCTCAAAAATACTTGGAGTGAAAATGGCGAGGCTTTACAGGTAGATTGCAAGCGCGCACCGGGATTGAAATGTCTGCAACGCAAACTTCGATACAAAGTGTTTGATGACGTTCCGTCAGTTCAAGATCTTGTGGCAAATATACAAGAATACGGTCAAGTGGAAAAAGGTAATACTCTTTTTTATAGTAGCCTTGACGGTCACAATGGAGTTACACTCTCGACTGAACATTATAAAAAGTATATCCTCAAGACTACAGGACGCCAAGGCTTCGCTATTGATCATATAACTGATAAGATGTGGTCTCGGGCTCAAATGGACAAAATGAAAACACCAGCAATGATCGATCGGTTTGGGCGCCGGCTTTCTCAGGCCTTTGCAGAAACTGCCCAGGGAGATATATACTTTTTTACTCGATCAGGTTTGGATGGTACTGCATTCCCAGTTACCTCAGTATGGGGAGGCTGGGAGTATCCAGCGCTTACAAGAAACCCAAAGGTAAAAAAGATTATCCAAGTGGATCCTTTCAAAACTGGGGATTTAGGACATACCATCTGGACTCCTGATAAAGGTCCATCTCCTAATGCTCCGAAGTCGGGAAACGTGGCTTAGAGATTTGATTCGTGGGCCCAACAGATCATACAGGGAGCGTCACTCACCTATCATTCCATGCCGCATCACTGATATGCCGCCTAGCCTTATGTTTATCATTTGTGCTTAAATGTACTCAGTTAGATATATTGAATGGTCTAATATATATTTATTCCCTGGTTGCGCATCTGATACAATACTAGTAGGGATAGACCGATCCAAAAGTCCTGTGTAGCTTCTTAAGCGATACTACCCATACGCTACCACATAATTATATCCAGATCGCTAATCCTTTTTCTTCGATGAGATGCATGCACTAGGGCCTCCCGACTTGGTAACATCGCCGTCTGTGAGATGCTGCGTTTACCAGGCTTTCTTCGGGCCTCGAACAAACCAAGGACAAGAACCACAAATTCACAAACAACTCATCCTGACGTGCCTGTTAGTTGGCCCAACTTACTGATCCTCGTTGCAGGCGATGGTATGTTGGACTGCACATCAGTAAATAGTCAGCAACAGGCACAGGTACGTTTTAAAGAGCAAACGGCACAGGCCCGACGTACAAGCCGTAGGGTATTCATAATGTCCAGCGGGTAGCAGAACATTTAGCTTGCCAAGCTATAGAGGCTAAAGGGAAAGACAATGCACATGTGGCTGACTTTGACCTGGCAAGAAATGAGGCACACCAAAGAGAGACCCAGCAGGGTAATAGGGATGCGGCGATACATGAGTTGTTCCGACGTACGGAAGAGGCAGAGACTACTGAGCTGGACCGGCTGCGGCAAGAAGCCAAGAGAGCCCAGGCAGATACATCCAGAGGGGTTCACAGCTCGGTGAGACGCTAGCGGAAGATGAGAGTGTATGTTGAATGACGGAGAAGTCACATATAAAGACCACGAAGAGCAAACGGATGACATATTCTGGGTAGATGTGGAATAGAGCAACATTTGAAAACAGGAACTGTCACTGTGGGATGCAGACCGTGTGGCTCGTGAGCGCGTAGAATCTCTAGCCTAATTACAATGTCAGAACCAGAACGTCCGCCCCCAACCACGCAATGAAGTAGAGCGGCCTACGCTTAGTCGGCCTATCACTGAGTTTGATATATCAGAGCCATTATTGGATGTAGAGTGCAGCTGCAATGGAGAGGAGGCATTTGGGATGAGGGGAAGATGTCCAGGTTTTATATCTTGCAGTGGTAAAACTTTCCAATCGGGGAACAGCCTCTACATTGTGTGCTGCACTTGTACATCCTAGATTAAGGTTGTTTTCAGGGCGCTGACTACTGTATAACAAAATCAAGTCCGGCTCACAAAGTACACTAATCTTAGTTAGCAGCTTCTCGAACCTGACCACGGCGAAATTCCAACGTTATTGGTATTGCACTGGTTTATCCAAATTAGAATGACGATAGGGAATTCCATTAAACATAGCGGGTAATTCGGGTGGTCAGAAGAATATCAAAGCTTATTGGTTTGGGCACACCGATCATTCAAGAAACAATGCATGGCACCCATAGGGTAGATATTTCATGATTGTGATGACTGATTGACTAATAGCTACCCTGAAGTATGATTTCAGTTCTACTGAACAGGGAACGCGACGCAAGTGCTGGCTACTGCATGAAAATGCTACAAGATGGAACAACGTCGAATGGCTCCGCAGAATCGTGGGCTACATCATCTAGTGACTTGCCATAGATCATAGTCATGGGATGTAAGAACCTGAAATTGGGGCGTTGGTCACATCCTTGCTTTGAGATTATACGGCTTCTCCTGAGGCGCTCCAAAGAAAAGAAAGGGAAAACAAAAATAAAAAAGAGCTAACAACTTTGAGCCACTGGCCAGATCCTATAAACAGCATCCAGGAGAAATATGAAGATACTCCGGCGGTGGGCTGATTATTGAGATAGCTGAAGTAAACAAATACAAAGAATAATGCGGTACGATTCCACCTGCTATATGCTTATCGCGTATAGTATCGTCTTCTTCGGGTGTAAGATGCTCTTTCATTGGCGTTGGGGAAAGGAGCGGACTTGAAGAGGCTTTCATTGTTCAGGATTTCCTGGCGATTGTGACATACCGGTTTTAACTGCGACGAGATGGCCTAGTCACATCCCATTTCTTAAGTGACTCCTCCGCTACTGAGTCTCTCTGTCGATAAACAGTCAATTTCTCTACGCGTTTATCTCTCTTAGGTCTGTTTGGTGCGCCTCACCTTGGATTGGATGTGCCTGAGCGAATCCTTTTTGAGAACCGGTTTAAAGGTCATTTATTATCTGCTTGGCAAAGTTTGATGATCGGTCTTTTTTTCGTCTCCCACATCCTGAAAAGAACTTCTGTATTTCATTCTGACTCGTTTTTGTCTGATTACCTAGTCTTATCTGAGGGTAAAAATTAACAAATCATGGTGCTATACCAACAAGTTCTCTTAAAATATATGGAGGACTATGGAGTTAGAATACTTCCGCAGGGAGATGCTGGCTGACTTTGACAAATAGTCAGGGTTACAAGGTAATTGTGTAGGCACAAATCCTAGAGCCCAATTTCTGACCAGGGTAATGTATGGCAAGCCACATGTGATTAGCAACTCAAATAGGTAGCCTGGGGCCACCCTTGGATGGACGTTTTCTGTTGCATCGCTAAGTTTTAGGCTTCCTGTGTGGTCTAGTTAAGGGGCCTACCCACCTTCAGCTAGATGGGCCCTCGCAGCCTTGGAACTCGCCGATGGGCTACGCACGCAGACACAACAAGATTACTTCTCCGTCCGAGTCCCTTTCGTGGTTCTTTCAATTGTACCGAAATCCGAGTCATATAAGACAGTACTTCCATAATTGCCCAGATGTCCCCACCATGAATACTAACCATTGGGGCGTAGCTGCAATCGAACCGTCTATTAATCTTATGACCAGAGTGACGACATTTGAGGGCAACACGCCATTGAAAGGGGTCACTGAACCATGGTACGGCGGACTAAATCGTGCTTGCGTACAAAAGTAAAATATTACGAACTTTACCAACACCAACGCACTGTATTATGTACCAATAATTGTAGCCTTTTTATTCGGCATATTGACTAGCCAGGAGCCGAAAATATATACCGCCTTTATATTTCAATTTGTGATACTTTGCCGCTTTTAAAAATTTCTCATCTCTAGGTACTGGGCTCCTAAGTTTAGGCACTTCACACTCGCGCATTACTCCGATGTGGCATTTTGGGCACAGTTATCTGTCCTCCCACAGTGATGCCCTCCGCCAAGCCTTCTCGACTGCCCTTTCCCGGGAATGACAGGATTCCGTCCACAATTTGAGTCTCCAACACATCAAAATCCGGGTCTCTAACACTAATACTCAGCTAGCTTTATTGTTTTTACCCCCCTAAAATTTGACAACTGAATTTTTCCTGGAAATTGGCGCATCTGCAATCGCGAGAATCGGGACAATATTTTCAACCTAATCTCTCCAAACAGCATACTACACATTTCGTGTAGTAGGCGCCATCCCTGGTTTAGCACTATTCGCTTGGAACCTGAAGAATTGCAGAGGTGTGCCAAACAAGTGACTATATAACTGAAGTTCTCAGAATCTTTCTTTGCGGGCGGGAGCTTTCGCTAAGTGATACATATTCTGTAAAATTCCTCCATGATATCACGTACGCAACAAGCCTTTCTCTACCGTACCCATGCAATGATCCACGCCTGTTTGCATTTATACGGAGCATATAATTATGAGGCTTATGCGCCGCAACTTCTGTCCCTATGATATTGGCTTTCCCCAATCTTGATTCTCGTCCTAACGGGGAAACTACTGCTATTAGCAGGATAGATAAATAAGACACAGTGTGATATGATTATCTATGCCGTAAAAAAGCCTTAACAATTCTGTTATTATGCAGAGAGGTTAAAGTAACATAGGGCGTTATTGTACCGGCTCCCAATCGAGTACTGCTCAGCCTAACGAATCTAATCCGTTCGCAACGTGCCATTCAGGTCAGTCGTGCCCTTTCAACCTGATCATATTCCTTGAAATATACTCTAATGTACAACATTAGAAACCAAGTGGATGGTGTACTAAGTGCCTGCGCACACTATATATGCCTCAAACTTTTTTTTTCTTTTACCTCATCATCGCACCTTATATAGCTTCCTTGTGTGTGGAACCAGTTGGCAGGTTCATTGCGGCTCTCCCGCGGAAGCTTGCGGATTAGCCAAGCCATCTTCACTTTTATTGTTGAGTGGGTGAAATTAGCTGCAAACCATTGTGTTGGGCAGGAACATGAGTCCAATGAGTATAGCCTAGTGCGAACAATGTGAGAATTGTTCGAGGGCCAAAACGAGAAGGTGCGTAATTGTACTGTGATCTTACGTCCCTGAATATGAAATAAAGATCATTCACACATCAAACCGAACTAGGGGTCCGTATTTTCTAGTTCTAATCTAGCGAACCAGAGCCACGGTGAGCTTTATAATCTCGGGTTGGCAAAATTCTCAAGGGAGCATACATGGCAGTTACAACTTGTTTCTAGCACAGGCCATCCATTACTGCAAGCACCACATTGGATGATATTTTGATGCAAATAGGAATGATGAAAAGGCTTTTTGTTCCGAAGTTTGCTTTATTGCTTTCTAGGCTATACGGAGACCTAACCCCTGTGTGAACCCCGCAGCCACTTCGACAAGCTTGATGTCGCTGACTGAAGGCTCTATCTTTTGACAGAGGCTGACGTAACAATATAGTGCGCCTTATTTAGATATGAATGGTGCAGGATGTATACCGATCATGTCTTGGCAAGAGGTAGATTGGTAACAATGGAGATTAAATGCCTCATACGAGCACGAATTTCTACAGGTTCAACCATTCCGTCGTTCTCAGTTGACCTTTTTTCTTTTCTTTTCTTTTCTTTCTTTCTTGGTAGTGCAATACTGCTGTTTTTAATACTGTTCGTCAAGAATCTCCGATGAGGCAAGAACCGATGACAAACCCAATTGAACTGAAATATTACCATGAAGATAGAACCACCAGACAGAAGGGCATAGGTTACCTGTTAAAAAGAAAACCTGAGGTGATATTCCTTCGACACGTTACAGTGCAAAAATAGGTCCTGTTGGGTTTAGTTCATGACTGACAAGTGATTGATCTCCAAAGACGAAGCTTAATCTGATAACGTAGATCTTCAGCGAACACAGAATGATAGACTTCGCCAGACTGTTGAAGTTCAACAAGTTATCAACAGGTTTAAATGAGAATCTGACTAGAAGAAACTCATATCTAATGAGCTGGACACTGATCTTCCTGAAGTAATAGAAATGAATAAGAGAGAGGTTTCCTCTTGTAGCTTAGTCGGCTACTAATAACCCCTTTTTTTAGAATTGCATACACCCCAGGAATGGTAAATCAGCCTTCTACATCTATGTCATATTTTACAATGGTCAAGGTATTTCACACCAGATAGTCAGGATTGAAGAGCCGGGTAAATAAAGGAATGGAAAGCAAATTGGCCTGCCAAACCGATAATGAACTATACCATAATGTATGCCAAAAAGTGAACCCATGAGTAACTTCTCTGTTTTCGAAGTGGATTTGTGGCATGTGTACTATGCCATCTAAGTTTTAAATAGAAAAGCGACTCACCGTGGTGCAACCATTGAATTCGGAGGGAGGGTCGACTACTGGAGTCGACTTTTCCGCCGAGGTCCAGAACGCACACCGGGGGCGACGGTTGAGGTTTCAACAAATCACATTCGAATCCCTTGCAAGGATTTGCTTCATAGTCTAGATTTATCCTATTGTGGTAAGTCCATCGGCCATACTTGCTATGATACTTTTTATAATCAAACAAAAATTCTACTACCGTGTTATATTGCCACCGTTTGATTGTTCTGGATCAGCCCCTAATACCGTTTCATCGTCTTAACGAGTAAAGAAATTCTGCGTATGCCAACGTGGTAACATCTAAATAAGACCTACGCTCCATCGTACCGTGAATACTTGCTTTAATTGGTAGATTTCTGCTGGTAATTACCGGGGAGTACCAACTCTCTCTTTAGGGGAGGATGAATGAGTGGTGGTGGGGGGGTTTTGAAATAAGTGGAAAATTTAGCAGATCTGGCATCGGCCCTATAGTCAGACTGGATGTAACGTAGCCTCCAGCATATGTTATATTTCTGTGTTACCAATAGTTAATTGGCCTTTTCTGATGTAGATATCAGTCCGGCGTATGCCGACATGTTCTACATCATTAGGTCACTTTTTGAAAGTCCCTAACCATGGACGAAATCCCCCGTGATTCGGTTGATAGCCCTGATGCTACACAACCTCCCAACCATCAGTGTGAACTGAAAGAAACATATCACGGTATCCTGCGCGACCAAACAGACGTCCTGGTTCTTTGTGAAGCTAGCATCTTAGGATTTATACCAATGCTTACACATGTCGCTTTGCCAAATGATATCAGGTCGGGTTCTATTTTTGTCTGGAACGAGGATGCACTCGGGGGATCGAACTTGATAGATAGGAAATATTGGCAAAAAACAAGACCGCTGCCATATTCCGTCTTGTATCGGGAGCGGGGAGGTAATCTACTGAAGCAGCATTTCCGGCTAGCAACATCCACCAATCACCGAATTTGTGTCCTAAGTTACTTGAGTACCTCGGACATGATGACCAACAAACTTAAACGACCAACAAGGGACATTTCCCTGAGTCATCTCTATCCACAACGTTTCCAGGTCAGATGTATTGATGATTTCGGAAGAAAGTATCTCTATTCAGCCAAAGAGTCCAACATCTGTGCTCCTGCAAAACATCCCTGGTTGCGTTTCTTATCGCCAATACACCCTGAAAAGCATTGCACGGGTACGTTAAATCGACAGCCTCAAAGTCAACCGCCGCCTTCCAGCCCATTGTCAACCGATGTTGCCGACCAATTATTTTGGCGCGACTGGAGTAGAGGTGATACCGATCAACAGCCTGTGCTTATACAACAAGGTGATGCGAATGCGAAGCCACAACAAACACGTGCAGTTGCGCGCCCGAGATATCCCACTCAAAAACCCCTTGGTCGTACGGAGGTGGAAATAGAATTGATACGGAAAATAGATAGGGCTTTTTTCGCCTGAGGAACTTCTGCGTCTCAAGAAAGCATTTTCGACACCGCACCGAACCGAACAGGACATGTGAACGAAGTGCAAACGAATCATATGTGTGACTGGAGAACGTAAGGCTCATGCTGTTCTAATTGTCACGTTCGAGGACATACTAGAGTTAGATGTCCTGATCCACTTAATGATCAGTTTTCTTGCAGAATGCAATTGTTTGGTTGATAAAAGGCTCTGGTATTTAGCCCGTGGGCAGAGATCGGACTGGAAGTGGTGTGCGGTTCTCGCTAGTCAAATACGTTGGCTATAGAATAGACCTTCGGGCGCTAGGCTAGGGTGCATAACAGACCTTCAGTGCCTGGGAGAATATATGTATCTCTGACTCGATTGACTACATCATTAACAAATCTCGTAGACATAGCTCTTAAGAGATTTGGACCTACTAAATCCAGCTACATATAGTATTCTCCTTGGGAGATACCCTATAGACAAATGGTTATCATACGATTTAATCATCGTAGGTGCTGTAATTTAGACTTTCAGGTCGGCAGAACTATATAATTGCAATCGAGGATTCAGGCAAAAGTCAGATTGAAGTAACAGGCTGAGGGGCGATTCTGCCAGGTTCCAAGTCAGGTTCCTCAGGTTCTAATACCAGCCTTCCGGTTCGAGTCAGGTTCAAGGCTGACATAACGTGAGTTAGTGGGATTCATTGAACAATTATTACGCAAGCAGGCAGATGCCACTCTAGATAATTATCCCTTGCTTCTATCTGATGGTCCACAGCCATTGATACCTGGCGATTTATATAGCCAGCAGACGCCTGCTTCTACATTTGACACGAAACCCACCCGGCCTCCAGTAACGGCTTCTATCCATAGCACCCTGGAACGCGTTGGCCCAGAAAAAACAGAAGGCCTACCTCATCTGAACAGAGATGGTCAATGATGAATTTGTCGTGTGATGGTTAAAGACTGAGTATGGCTGGGCAGCCGACAACATTTTAGATTACGAAATTGTACTGGCTGATGGTACAGTGTTGAGAGATCACATTGTGCTGCCATAAGTATAACGTATATTCCAAGCTAGTATTAAATATAGCACTGCCATGTGTTGATACGCACATCACCTTTGCTGATTGACTTTTCAGGTGGCGTGTGTAACAGGTGACTAGCTACTGGAAATACTTTATATTGACCAATTCGGACCTATGCCCGTCCCATCGAAGTGCTTAGTCATCGCAGAGAACTGTATCTTGGTAGATAGCCTCTGTTGTTGCAGAGTTAGTTGGGTTCCATATTAGTTGAAATGGGGATACATACGGGGAATAAGCTCCGGACACTCCCTCCAGATGCAAAGACGGATCCTATTGCCAAATTCCTCATTGTTGCAAAAGCACTCGGGGCCGCTCTCCCTAGTACAGAGCTGAGCTTTATCGAAACAATCGTCCTATAGATAGTTAGCATGGTAATTCTCCATATTCTGGAAAAGGGCATTTGTACAAAGCACTTCGGGGCCTTTCTCTCGGCTGCTGCAGCGGAGAAAAGAGCAGCAAAAGAAATGGCAACGACAAAGAACTTCATTTTAATGGTACTGGATGTCGATGTCCAAGGGACTGGTTGATTCGAAAATAAATAGATAGGTATTGCGAGAAAGTAAACCGAGCCAGTGTTGATGGAAACTCGTTTTGAGCAGCGGAAGGATCGAGCCTTTATATGTTAGATATATGGAAGGCGATGGGGATGAGCTAACTCCGTTTTGGATATGATGCATGCTTGCTCGATGATTGTACTTTTTCAACGCTCTTGGCGGTGCCTCGGGATAGACACATTTTTGGTAGTTTTTACGACTAGATATAAAGTTACTCTTCGTAGGCAAAGCTTCTTTAGGGCTCTAGGCTCACTTTCCCCTGAGACTCTCCTATAGTCAATCAGTTGTGTGTTACAAAAGGCTGTAAGACCCCCGAGAGACTAAAAATTAGATCCGTGGAGTATAGCTAATTGGTTTAATTTACCATTATCTAATGCTGAGATGCTCTAGACCTTCGAAGTACAGTGCAGTCCTACAAATAGATATCAAATGTGGTACGCAGGCATTACTTGAGCCCCACTGTTGGCCAGTTTCTACCAGCCTTGCATATCTATTGACTCGCCTATCCAACAGTTTCACGTACAGATATCCCCTGCATTAAACTGGTAGAGCCGTTGGCATTCCAAGCTTTGTCCTTTCTATTTACTATACTCCGTAAGTGAATATGGGTGGGGGGAGCGCCAGTCGGTCGACCAGGACAGAAACCATTAAAGTTAGCCCCTGAATAGTCTTCTAATTCCTTCTTCAAGGCGGGTAAGAATGGAGACATGCTATACCCTAGCCATGGTCAGGTACCCGCAAGGAAAGTCGATTCCAGGATTTTCTTCACGGTGGCCAGATAATCAGGATTTTCCTATGGGTAAATATTAGTGATCACTCCCAAAGGGCTTTGACTGACCCCCACATCGGGCGAGGCAAATAAAGTTGGATGATCTCCATATAGAAACTCGGGAAACGCAACCTCAAAATTCGAGTATCAAGATTCTGATTTGCCAAAACTTTATCTTGTACAAAATAAAAGGCACATCTATACATAAGCTAGATCCTTTTTTATAGTAAACTGTCTCAATAAGAAATAAGATATTAGACTATTCTAGAACTAAAGACTCTTAAATTCTTAAAAATTAGATAACCGGCGTAATAACTTTATCTCAAGGTTGTAGAAATTTGTGGGTATTCCTAATCGGCCCACACCACTCAACTCTCTTCGACTCAACCTGTGCATTCTCTTCCATTACTCTTATTGTGCAGTCCATGGGCCCTTTCAGCCAGATCATTGTTCATATATTCTAGCTATTGTTGGACTAGGATGCCATTCTTTCCGTAGTACTATGGAGTATTGCATATAGATATGCATTATTTATTCTGCTGGATGGATAGCTATTAGCTCTGATTCTCTTCAGAGGATATGGGTGTCCTTTCTCAGATTCACCCGAAACGCGAATAAAACATCTAATTCTACTTGAAATATTATGTGTCCCTTTTTCTATAACTATGTGTATTGCAGGGTAATCTAGACCACGGCATGTGATGTTTAATTTGCCTAGATCAGATTTTACGCTAAATTTCCTTGCTGAATGGATATCATCTCAATGGGCCGAGCGCTCTTCAGGCATAGTATCGATAGAATCTCCACAGTGTTCAAACGAGTCCGAATCTCATCCCTCGAGGCTCCACCGTGAAGCCTTTACTGGGAGCTCGATAATATAGTCAATCTAGGCAGGTGTGCTTTTATGCATTTTGTTCTGCTACACCGAAAATAGGTATTGAAACACTGTCGCTCGCAAGTATGGGCCTGTCCTACCTGTGGAAGAGTGTGTTCCCGGACGAATATCCCTTCGGCAATGGCTCCTAGGCCACAATACTCTGTGCGACAGCTCTGGTGCTGGGACTACCATTCGAAACATTTTGCATTTAAGGTGACCCTTCACCGTTTAGCATGGCTACTCTACCTTTGTTTGACACCTATTCTTCATTGACTCTCATTCGTTATGCCTAACGTTTCTTCTACATCAGTCTCTTTCAACCACGCCCCTTTTCCGTACGAACATGTCTATCAAACTGACAAAAGTACTGTCATCCTTGCCCCCATTGGTATTGGTGATGGTGAATTGTCCAAAGCTTACCCTACTACCGGCACGAGGGAACTCGCAATTGGGACGAGTGCAAAACACGATGAAGGAAGTTTGAGGCCCAAACTTCCAAGTATCCGAGCTTTGGGCCTTCTCAGGCAGAGTGAGGGCTTAATACATGAGCCCCTTAAGGGGTCCGTAACCCAAGGCAGAATCTACCCGCGTAGATACAAAGGAGGACACAGCCCATCCCGTGCTGAGTTAACAGCACGAAGCTTAACCTCTAGTGACGCATCGTTGGCGCGAAAAGAACGTATTGCCCGTGAACGGCCTGAAAGCGGGCTGTCTCTCAATCTCAGTATCCTACGGGGCGATTGTGCTTTTTTGAAGGTCACTCAGGCTTGGGCGAAAGAGGAAGTCATACAACTACGACGAATTGTTCGATTCGTGTGTTCCTACCGAGGTGTGACTTCCATCCGAGTCAGCATTTCATCAGTCTTAGCGCAACAGGAAACAGCAGGGGCCGCATATGTCAGCTGTATACACTGGCCTTCCCGGGGTGGCTATTACATCACTAGTGCGGATATCGTACGGCTTGTCCAGTACCTTCTACAGAGGCCCGTGCCGCCGGGCGAGAGGCACCGGATACGCCGGAATTTGGCTGGAATACGCTCCGTTCTAGTGTCAAGGTACGAACCAGAAACTTTACCACTTGCCGAGATTATTGAAAGCTTTGAATCTCCAAAGGCGGTTGAGACTCCTAGGTCTATAAAGATATTTCATTGGGAAGACCTTGAGTTTGCGTTGATACATATCTGCAAAAGATATTCGCTGAGACTTCAATTCTGATTTCCTACGGAGACGCGCGAGTCTGCATTATTTTGTCAACCTTGGCAGAGGTGAACTAGCCCGTCTTGGTCCTTGGGTTGCGCCAGCAAATACCACCAACTCATCCGCTATATGTTGATATGTATATTGATAAGTGTGACTTTTCCATACACTACCATCATCTTCTCACTGTTATTCTCGAGCTCCTATGATTCTCTTCTGGCAGTCTGAGACCTTCCGTGTGACAAAGCCTAGAGGCTTCGAGGAAGCTGGAGTGCTGCTACACAAATCACAAGCTTCCAAGTTGAAGATACCACAGTAGATGTGCTTCTTGAGATTTATTTTGACTATCAGATGGGCACCAGCGCTCTATGAGGACCATGTTTGAGATTTAACATGCTTTAGTAAGGATAAAGTAGGGTCAAAAGAAAGGTTTAGTAACACTTCCGCTGCAATCACTATTTGCACAAATTTCAATCCCCTGGGCACGCAGCCAATGCATTGTGAATCACATAGTGGTTGCCACGTGTGTAGCGTCTAGTTATTATAAAAACGGATCTCCTACCCTATAAGAACAATATCTTCACAAGTAACGTCCGTAGTTAATTGAGTCTAGCGTATCATGACAGCACTAAACGGAAACGACAGCATTTCGTCTCCGATCAGCAACTTCAGTGCCATTTAAAATGCATGGGACTTTACAGTATAGGCACATATTGGCTTGGATACCACCCCAAGAACTGCACCGTCGGCCTCTCTGGTGACTCAAAACCTACAGAAGGTGTCAATATTAGAACTGTCAGTCTCTCCACGTTCACAAGATGATCCCCGTCCAGGACTATATATATACATATATATATGACGCTTCAAACATACTTCGGTCACTCTAGCCCCATATTAGAACCGAACTCAGCACTCACCCAGTCGTATGGTAGGAAATGAGTCGAAAGCACAGTCCCTCGATATTGTAACATTTTAGATCTACAAGAAAAACCAAATATCCATGTTAGTATGGAGACAGTGATTGACGATGATTTGTATAGGATTTTACTCACACATCCGCAAGATACTTTGTCTTCAGTCCCAACGACAAATTGTCCCGTTGTGAGATTGAAACAGCCACCCTTTATTGGAGTGCACTCTTCAGGGCATACGCATCTAGCTTTTGAATCCGAGCCCGCTGCGGCGACAGAAATTGCCGAAACGAGAATGCCTGCGATAAAAGCGAAGAATTTTATGGCTGAATTGGATTAACTTAGACGCAGGGTCTTTCGTTGTGGAAGTTCATCGATAGGAGAGGGCGTGGTCAAAAGTGGATAATAAAGGAGGAATAGACAATGAAGGGGGCAAGTGATCATGGAATTCTGGGCCCCTTAACACTCTTGTCACTGATAAAATCTATCGTGTGGCTTTTTACTAACGTGCTAAGCGTGTTTGCTAGGTGGGCCTTTTCGTTTTAGATAAGGCCTGTTTTAGTCAGTGGGTCTCCTCTGGCGTCTAGAAGTATCACCGTCGTCTAAATGTATACGCTGGTCTCTTCGTTAACTCTCAGCTAATGAGGTATGAAGCATATCTCCTTTAGCCGACTTGTACGATTAGTGAAACTTATAGCTAGTATTCAAGCGTCTCATTGGATGAAATTATCTCTACCGAGCAAATTAGGGCTCGCAGTTTCGGAGTTGTGAGAACCTTATGGACGCCGGCCCGGTGTCAATATGACTCAATATGACCTCCGACATCGTTTAGAACGCTGTTAATGGGAGTCATAATTTTACAAGACCCTCCTTCTCTGTCCATGCATGTCGTTGTAGCCCAAAAGATGAGGTCATCACTGTCGTAGAGACGCCGCCCCCTCCCCCCGATCATTCGAGACCATCGCTTGGCGAACTTATTCACTGACCCATTGGATCCATAGCTCTTGGCAACGCTCGGGGGTATGTAGATATGGATGTGCAGAATAGGCTTTTATGCCGCGCAAACAACTACCCATTCATAAATGTTGACACTAATGTTGAAACTGGCCCACCTCGTATGATTTGGGCCTCGAGAAGCCTAGTCTCAGCTCCTCAACACTGTGAATATTACCTCTTGATGTGTCTACATTTAGAGAGTACCAGATGCCAGAAAGCTGGCCTCCAACCTTAGGTATACAGTCGGCTCAATATAGTAGTCTTTACGGGAAGCAACCTGGTCACTGTGGAGATGAGGTTCTGGGATAGGCTTTAAAATTAGGGGCATTAACACGAGGTTGTAAAGAGAAAGGCACGGGAAAAGCTTCGTCTATTTGACTGCAATGGGTCAAGGAACCCTCCCACGATAATAGCTGAGAGCCCCATCAGAAATCACACCGGTACATAGTAATCCCATGAAAAGGAAGCTTCCTTTGTTATTCTAGACCGTTCTTCTAGTGTACACTATTATTCAATTAAAAGAGCCATATACCCTTTCGGTATATTTCTCGATTGGAATTCGCCCACTAGCTTAGGCCTAAGAGTGTGCCAAGGAGGTTCTAACAGTTGGTTTTTGCTGCATTCCGTCCCACCGCACTGTTATATTTACAAATATATATACATACATATATCCCCTCGGATCTAACAGATTCAACACCACACCAACAGTTCTCTTTCTAGCCACTTAGTACTCAAAAGACCACGAGAAAACAGAAAACATAATGAAGGCTACTGCGATTCTGACCCTGATATGGATCCCATATGCACTGGCTCAGGGGCGCAATCAAGAGGATTGTCAGGTACGTCCTGACCAAACCTTTCTCTCGTTCACTTTTTAACTACTTCAGGCTACATGTTTCCAAGCTGTCATTGACAGTCCGCCATACGATCTAGGATGCAGTAATGGCAACCAAACTTGCCTTTGCAGCAATGGGAATTTTAAAAATGCTGTCCGTGATTGCGCCTATGCTACTTGCCGGCGTGATGTGGTTCCTCATGTCGTCAGTACGGCGGAAAGATTTTGCACTGACTGCAAGGTACCTCTCCTTTACATTACATGCGTCAGTAGTCTCTAATGACTGCAGAGTGTTTGCCTGGACAATATTGTCAATAGCCCTCCCCAAGACCTCATATGCAGCAGTGGCGACACTGCTTGTCTTTGCAAGGCCGAAAATTTCAAACACGCTGTTCGTGATTGTGCCTATGCCGCGTGTCCACACAACATAGCGCACAGCTTGGTGAAGGAAGTGGAAAGTATTTGTGCAGCCACTGGTAAGCTCGAACGCCGAGCCGCAACGGTTTTAAGGTCTTCTAACGCCCTGACGTATATAGTAACATCCACGTCTTCTTTCCGGAATGTCTCACATTCCTTGAATCCGGCGTCTTCCACTTTCTCGGTTCCGTTCAAGGCACCAGTAGTATCCTCCCGTCTTATTCCTGGATTCTATCCTACCCCTACTGGCTACGAGCAGGAACTGTCAAAAGGTATCCAGACTAGTGCATCTCCATTGCCTAGTGGCATGCATGGTAGTATGGGCATCTTTAAGGACTTGAATGTGTCTTCTGTAGCATTCCAAATCTCACCGTCAGGCAAGCTCCGCTTATCTGGCCAAAATGCTACTCAAGGAAGCACTTGCGGGAACATGGCTTGACCTGGAAGCACTGATGCAACTGAAGGTCTCAGCATAGCGGCTAAAGGTGAGGGTGCAACAGCTCTCTCCGCTGAAGCGGCCACGGACTTGCTATTTTCATCGTGCCATCGGAATGCCCCCTGAACAACGTCCTAAAGGCTGGACTTTTGTACTGGATGCATTTTAGACTCACTAGTGAGGAGTGTGAGGAGCGAATCGCTATTCTGCCAGATGTAGATACGCATATGCTCAATGAAACTCACGCAAAAGCTCACTCTTGTATATTTTCCGATGAGCTGGAAAGCTAATGTTTGTATCATATCCAAGCCACGTCAACGGTTTGGCTTTCATCGTATGGTGGTGGTGGTGGCGGTAGTAGTAGTAGTAGTAGTAGTAGTAGTAGTAGTAGTAGTAGTAGTAGTAGTAGTAGTAGTAGTAGTAACCAATATGATGAAGAGTAGTTGCTGCTTTGATAAAGCCGGACAGAAATTTCAACGAGTATGGACTTGAGGCAGACAGTAGATGAGTGTTGAGCCATTTACCTTAGTATCAGAAAGGATATCTCGATTACACGTCACTACATCACACACACACATCGATTCTCAAGTAAGAGATATGAAAGGTCGAGACTACCAGGATTGTGTTTCAGACGGCCCACAAAGCATATCTTGAGACTCGCAGCCTACTCTGAGTGGACATTGACCTTGCAACAGACACGATAATTGACGAGCCGCGCAACTAGGCTGTATAAATGATGCAGCAATGAGAGACTCTATGTAACGTGCTACTGTGTCGTACACCTGTACATTGTCATCAGCCAAAACAACGGCACAGCTTTCACGGTTACGACCTCGTTTAGATTCTCATGGTCTGGGCCTGATGGTTCCATATTAATCACAGGGCCCTCGGCGAATTCTGTCTTTCTAGAGTGGCAAATAATTCACGAACAGAGCTAAGTTCATTAGGGTTTGCTAGCGCGCGTTGAACATTGAATGATCTCCATTATCGTTCAAGATCCTAAAATAGGACCGAAACATATACCAATATTAGGTTCCAAGTCGGCTCCGAAAGGCTGGCTCGAGGCTAAATTTTGTCCCCAGTCACCGGTACCTCTACCCTTAGAGTTTAGATAAAGCTGCAATCATACCTCAGTACATCTATGATTTTAAGCATCCCTCGAAAGCTATTGCCCAGGACGAGCTAAGGATACAACTCTCAAAACTAAATCCAAATTTCAATTGAGACAAAAATCAAAAGTACATGCACTGTCATGACCGAGTAAACCATGCACCAAAGAAAGCCAGAGTGCAGGGAACAACCGTATGACTCAGGGCACCCCAGTCTCTAGGTTGATTGACGTGGATCTTCTAACTTGCCGTCTAAGAATTGGACTTCCAGGCCGTATTGACCCAGGATACTGAACAGGGCGACTGGGAGGTCGCACCATTGAAAGAGCCTGACACTCCTCCGAATTTTGAGTGCTTCTGGATTTCGGAACTCAAAGATCAATTGAGCGAATTGGCAGGTTTCCGGATCGTACTTCGAGACCACCCATGGATGGAGTTGCTGCAGATTCTGACGGATCCTATTCTTCTGGCTATTTCGCATGCTCGTCTGTAAAAGAAACCCCAGAAGCCGTAATATGTCTGTGCTGGTAATGAAACATTGATTCTTGAGGGGACTGTAGATGCAGCTGACACACTTTACACTGCACGATTGTTCAAGGCCAGATACTGGCTCAGCGGAGATAATGATACGGTTCAAGCCGGGCTGCAGATAACCAAATTTCACAACGCGTCGTCCGCGGGCGGTTTCTTCCTTCGTCCAGCCAGCTGTCTGCTTCGTAAGTGGGAAATCCCATAGCCTCAACGACTTGAAGTGTCTCATTGATGCCAAAGAGCCTTTTGCACATGGGGACAGGCCCCGACGAACGTCGATGGGTTCAATCTTAGTTATGTCCCTTGGGCTCCCGTTACCCTCGCCAAGCGCAGTAGGCGACCTTTTCTTAGCAGTGCCACCGGTATACTCCTTGGTATATGTGCATTTTCGGCTCGCCACGCATGAAGCGAGACAACCGTATGCTTGATTTTCACGTAATATTGCCGACCTCGGCGATGTATGATCCTTGCCAGAAGTGCACGGTTCGATTGGTCTTATTGCTGCCATGTCTGATGGGAGTTGTTCTGCCCGATGGCGGTTGCTCGGTTGTAGGTTAACCCCATCACTAGGGTCTTTCACTCCAGGTAATTCAGTTCGGTAGGTGAATGTTCCCACGTGAACTGGATGTTGTGCATGTGCACCTGCTGCAGGCCGGCTAGGTATGAACCATAATGAAATATGGGTAACAGTATCAGGCTGAGGAGCATAGGCACTCAACATGTACTTGTGTTTGGATCCAGCGAAGCCCAGATATGAAAAGATACATTCCACCCATACGTCGCCAAAGCCTAGTCTTCCTCGAGCTGCGATCTCTGGCACCAAAACGGTGGCTTGGATACAGACGGATACCAGGGTGCCCTGAACTCCGTGATCAGGAAAATAGTAAACCACCTCTGGCTGCGGCATCGCTGTTGGCACAAGAGGTGGTTCCAGGAATGAATCACCATTGTCCCCAATATCAACCATGGCCATATTATGTCGATTATGGTAAAGGGTCAACTGTCAGGTGATTTTAGAAGCATCCACTGTGCTGAGGTGATTGAACTGGTAATGTAGTGACTTGCTTCTTATTTCTTCGCCTTCGCACCAGTCGAATAAAACACGCCTTGTTATGGATATAAGTCTAACTAGGTTCTTGGCAGCAGTCTGTAGATCACCTAATATGGAAGCCCCTGCCACCGGTATCGCCCGAAATCTGCTAGTGAAATCACCTGTGGGCCAATTCCATTACCTACTCAAAAGTTCACTCAACTGAAGCTCAGGGGAATGCCATAGCCAAACTATGAGGCCGATAAATTTCGTCTAGTGGACTGCCTCCTACCTCAAGGGAAGCCCTAATTTCAAACAAGGTTGGTCCAGTACCGACGCTAATACAAGTATAAGGCTAGTTCAGCGTTTCATCTTAAGGCTGTTGCACCACAAAATGACAACAATGGACTTTTGCACCGGTTGGACTTATGCCTAGCATGGACTTACTATATTATTCATCCCCACCACGATCAGATAAACTGGAAAGCCTTTTCAAGGAAAAGTTCTGTTGCGTAATTTTCAAGGGCTTCTCCCGTAAATTCAATCTAACCATGAACTGCGACAACACCAAATGGTCTAGACTGCAGGTACTTGGATACATACGGATTAAGCCACTCTTAACGTATCCAAACAGCCGAACGATTCAAGGGCAATGGAAGAGATACTACACAAAGTCTGGTTGGGCCGCCTACACAGGCTGGTCCTAAACAGATTGGCAGTGGGAACTCAATGTTGACAGAAAAGCGGGCATTTCTGAATCTGGAAACTTTCACTAAGAACGGTGATTTGGAGCAAAGCCCCAGGACATGGGATCGTGTTCAACCTAGTTCACTGGGAATTGTGGCAATACGATCTACACTGTAAAGGGTGTAAGTAATGCAGTCTTCATCAGTAATCTGTGAACGCTGTTAACGATTATAATATACTAGTTGTAGTTTGTTGTGACCATTTCAATGCGGGGGTATTGATATTGAGCAATTTCGTCACGTTTGTCATTTGCTCAAAATGTGAGCCCTGAGAAATAGCGATAAGAGTGAGAGACCAACATCGTTAATCCAGTAATGTAAATTTCCGCAGTTTTCACAGATAAATTCAATCCGTTTTTAAAGTTCAGAGCATTATCGTTTACATGTCTAAGCAGGCTCATAGCGGCCATTGGGTAACAACGGGTTCTGATCGATTTTTACCAGCAGAATTCCTGTTTTAATCCCGAGTATTTTATAATAGTGTACCTATAGCTAACTAGAAACAGTACTTAAATTTTGTAAATTATATAAAGAAAGATATGTAATATATCTACCTCTCAGGCCCTTTTATATAATGATCCTATACTTAAAAGAGATAGCGACACACACTATATTACTAGGCGGTTGGACTTCGTGAAGAAAGCCGTTGTTGCAGAGTTGGCCGCTACGAGCCTCCGTACACGTCAATTTGGTAGATGGTGAACTATGCCTGAATAAGGCGAAGCCAGAGGAAAGGTTCCGCTGATCGGAATGACGCAATGGTAATATGGAGGTAGCATCGACGAACTTTTTGGTGTTTGCCTGTGGGATTTTTCCTGTTTATGCACTTATGTGACGTCATGGATCTCTAGGATTTAGTTTTAATTGACCCAAAAAATGGTCCGGACCTTCATGGAACATGTTCCTTCTTGACACAGGTCCGCGCAGCTGTAGCCTGGTTTAGGGTATAGCTGATCTGAGTTGAACCATTCCCCCCGGGAAGGTCATGATAAAACAGTTATCTACGGTGGCAAGAATGCTTTCGCTGCTCTTGCATTGACTCACAATTAATCCACCTGGTAGTTTTCATTTAATTGTAGTGCATGTCGGTTCTTGGGGTTGATCAGAGTAGATTTTCCTCTAGAAAAGGACAGAAGGTCTTCGTTAAGCACGACCCAACAGACAACATTCTGTTAATAACATAGAAAGGACAAAGGCAAAAAAAGATCAAATCCGATTCCAATATTGCAATCACTGTGGCAATCCTGTTCCCTATCCAGCCGCGTGATGCGAGACAATTTACAAGCAAGAGATTATATAATAACACCCAAAAGAGCTGTCCGCATATTCGTGAAACTTCCAAGGATACCATAAAGAACAATACAATAAAACATTGGTAATGGTATAATAAAACAAAAAGTAGTTTCCCAGTTGCTCTGTTAATCGCTTGAGATCCGGTAATAGTATTATTATGTGGCAATCTTAACATTTCGGGGACCACTTAAGACGGGCAAACAGACACATACAATATTTAATCAGGTGCTGGCCCGATATCGCAAACTGTACCACCATGTTACACAGTTGAAGGTCTTATAGTACAAAGCCATTGGTTCCCCTCCGCTGGATCACTTTGTACATACATAACAAAAGAAATACTATATAGGTCTAAAGTTCTATTCAGAGGGCAAGCGAAACATATTTATTTAGACCTTGCTTTGATACTAGAAAGTACAGGAGCTGTAAGCTGTAACTAACCATACAAATAGAATCTGGTGTAGACGCAAAAAACTCCGAATGTTCTGAGACAAGCAAGGTCACTCAACCTGCATCGCACCCTTCCTAACATGCCACTCGCACTGAACCAGTCCACCCAGTCTGCCCCTTTCTAATGAACACTTGATAAACGCTCCCTCAGCGCGGTCTCCACCGGTTGTTCCCACCAATAGCGAACCCTTCAGAACACGGGCCAAAGTTGAATATCTTGATTAAGCTCGCAGTTGTTCAGGCCGAGGCTGATGAAACGACAGACACTCCTCCTCACTCTCATACAATTTCGAAGGCGGAGTCGCAGAGCTATGCAGGCGACAGAAGAATTCGGTACCGCAGTGTTTTTCACTTGTTCCGTGAAGAAAGGCGCAGGCAGGGGTATAATGCTCCACCCAAGGCCTGGGCTCGTGGGCGGCCAGACATGCTTTTTCACTCTCGTATCTCAATCCGCCAATCTTATGACTGTTGCCTTGCAGCTGGCAGTAGAACGCTGTACCGCATGCCGACTCATCATTTCCACGGGAGACTGAACAGGGGCCGGAATGGTATTCGTCGATCCAGGGGAGTCGGTCAGCAACGGCAGCTGTTGCCAAAGCAAGGGCGGTGAAAAGAGCGGGTAATATGTATTTCATGATGAATGTCACAAGGCATGCGCGATCAGGAAGAAGGGTGGTAGAACTGGGAAGGACACTGTAACTAATCCAGATATCCTTAGGGGGTGGGATGAAGGTCTTATAATGTTGTACAGCATTGTCTGCAGTTCGTGGCTAGACCTGAGACTGATTGGATCAAGTGGAATAAAATCGTCTAACATGCCTGTTTGATCGAAGGCGGATTCCATCCTGTAAATGAGCTTCACCTCGAGAAGGCTACCTATATCGGACTAGTTCACGGGCAAAAATTTCAAATAATCCAGTGCCAGGCCTCGGCCAGCTCTCAAGGATGAATTTATCTACAATACATCTGGCTAGCGCCGTGGACCTAAGCCGGGAAGCCATCAGCCCGCGCTATGTGTCATGCTGATATCAAATTTGAAGAACGTGAACTATTTCTCATCACATGTACCCTTTCTCTGTAGTGGACATGCTTTCTGGCAGGCCTAGCCCTAAGTTGGTTCCTGTAACACAACAGAGCCTACAGTATATTCGAATCATTGAAACCTATAACTATCACCTCTTTACTAATTGTGGGTCTACTATAGTGAAGGAATTTCAGGCCTCGAATCAAACTGTATTCACGACACTATGTTGCCACAGATCGAACTGGGTGCAAAAAGATACTCAAACCTTCAGCGTTGACTAAGATTAGCGTAAACCTTGGATGGAACAGTCTCTCTGAACCATTCAGGCCCGATCCAACAAGTCAGACTTTCTATGCTTTGATGACTTACAAGGAAAATGCTTGGGAATTATGTAAAACTGCAGGGGGAGAGAGTCCAGAGTATTCTGGAACTTAGCTCCGCCCTATAGCCAAGATGACATATCGTGCCATATTTCAACAGTAGTAATATCTACCAGTGCTGGGCAGAACTTATTTGTAACTATTGGCGCTGTAATTCGTTCAGTGGATCCAATGTTTCGGTAGAACGCTGGTTGAAACTGTGGATGACCGAGGATCGCCGGTTGACCTTGATGGTTCTCCATGGTGACCAGGATGGAAAAACGTTTTCTAGCCCCACAAAAGAGCCTTAGCAGGTCAAATATGGCTTCATTCGCTTAAGTCGGAGTAACTGATTCGCTTGAAGCCTTGTCGAATATATCAGTAACAACCAAGGAAGCGATACCATCATACAGGATCTAGCCAAACCTTAGACCTAATGCATCTATATGTGTTTATTCCATCCATTATGTGCCTTTGGTCAATAAATAGTTGTATTACATTCACTTGTGTGGGTTTTCCATGCATTAGGGTATTACGTTTGGGGCTTCTTCCCGAGACTTTCAGACCGGTTATCTATCTTTGCTGGATGCAACTTACCCTTCAGACTTGAACCCGCTATTTGCCAATACGGTTAGGACGGCCTTTAGGTCCGAAGGAAAAACACAAGTACGTCCCGTGGATATTAGTCCAAGGTAAGAGGGCGCCTATTGAGTATGTATACTCAGCAATTAGTGCACGAGATAAGCTGGCAACTACTATGAGTGTAGCTATCAATTCGCAATTGATCACGAAGAACTAAACTCAGTGCATAAACATATGTCAATATATGTCTCGCCGCTCCTTGACATACTGTCAAAATTACTTCATCATCTATTCTCACACGAAGCACGAGGGGTGCATTACATTAGCCCATTACGCTATTAAAGATCATGACATGAGCAGCATGCGGATGCAGTGGGCATATAATGTGCCTCGTACTAGACTAGCAGACTGAATGAAGGGTGACGGCTTCCGATCTGGACCATGCGCAAATAATTTTATATTAACTGAAAACCAAGATTTACTAGTGAATTGGGCTCTATCGCTAAATTATACCAATGTGCAGGCCTTCTTACGCTTCTCACAAGCCTCAAACGGTTGATGCTCGCTGCTTTGTACCACTAGAAAGCGCGTACGGGAGACTGATTGAAGCTAAATGCGCTGTGGATTCAAACATATTGATAGATTCGATTCTTGAACAGCATGCCCTGAAGTCCACAACAAAGCTCTAGGTGCAAATGATATATATACTGCTTTTGAGGCAATCGGTGTAGTTTCTTTGTAACGATAATAGAGTTCTGTTCTTGATAGGCTTACTATTCAGCTTTAGACCCTTACATCACCGAGCAGTTGACCAAGCAGTCGAGCAGTTTTACGCCATGGACATCTTATACTGTTGAATATATTACTTAATAGTCGATTCAAGAGCCCTGAATCACCGGTTAAATTTAATATTAACCAGATATTAGAAGGTGGTGGAAAGTTCGTTTGTGGAGCTGACCTTGTAGAGTGTTAGCTTGTATATTATGAGGCTGTTTATATACAGTAATTCATAAAGCAGAAACACTTTATAAGTAATTTTGAATTGAACAAGGTGTATCAGCGCAGGAAGCTAAGGTTCTTATAGAAAACAATAAACGTGTAAATAAAGCGCTATAGTAAGAGCTTTATTTACTAAACCTTAGGCATGCTCTATCTAAATGGTCTGGCTGTGGTTTACAGTGTCCTTAATTTAAATCTGGTTGAATCGATAGAACAACCCACGTCTTTATGTGTGATTTAGCGTTGTTCTGAATGGCTATAAATTTATAAAAGGCAAGGTAGGCGGCTAACTCACTCAGAATTATGTTAAGCCGTCCTTTCTCTCCTATAGTGTGATAATCTACTTGTGTATTATATTACTCTCCTTCAGCAATCACGACCGCTGTACAGCATAATACTGAGGAGGAAATAGTTCCAATATTACTTGTTAATCCAAGAAGTATTAATATTTCCGCTCGATATATCTATACTCAATGTTGGGGTTTTATTATAATATTTAAATATTGGGATATAAGCTATACTTGCAAATATAGTAGATGAATAAGTCAACGATATATAATATATAACCCAAGCTCTAAGGGGAACAAAAAGTTAATATAAAAAGAATTGGAAATTGGAGCAAAATGTAAGAAAGATTATGATTCCAAGACTATTCTGATTAGCTACGAGTGCTGTGCGGTCGAATCTAGTAGTAGGTTTATTAATTTGAATAATATCTGCAGCCTATGACTGGTGCAACGGTTCGAGAATTTGAGACTCGAGTGTTTCAAATATTTTTTTGTGTAGACCGAAGTCACTTCCAACTTACGTGAGGTATTAGCGAGTTATAATCTGTGCCAATAGTTATTATCCCAGCCCAGACCACCCCCCCAAAAAAAGAAAATTTTTGGAGGCATACGTCCTTAGTTGGATGGTCCTGAAGAGAGACGAGTACATGGTACCATTTCAAGCAAAAGGTTTATTGGTTCAATTAAGTGTAAGCTGCCAATGGGAAGTTCATACAAGTTGTAGCTCTGACTGGTTTTATGTTCGCCCACTGGATTAACATACTACCCTAGCGTATCAGGTTGGATCATAAGACAGCATGTACAATTTACAGGCTGCTGCACAGATAAGAAAAGAGCCTAGGAAGCATTTGAGCAACAAGTGCCTGCTTCACACGTAAGCCATACGCAAACGGGTGTGCCACGAGTGTGAAGGGCTTAACTATCGTTAGTTTCTTTTGGCTACTCCTATGGTGCAACGGCGGCCTCTCGGTGCAGAATCTTATGACAATCTTATTCTTCGCTCCACTAGAATATAACTCTTACTGGTTCAAGTTGAAGTGGTTTATATTGAATCTATGAAGCTCCCTTATCTGGTTGAGCTTCAATCCACAACAGGAGCAGTCTTAGGATAGCTTGGTTGTATTCAAGGTCAGTGGGCAATGAGCGCTACCTATATTTTAGCGATACATGGTGGGAAGCAGCCAAAAGAGTATCAAATTTAAGTCTTGCCATTTTGCATCAGCATCACATCGTGATATCCCTTGTCCGTCTCTCTGATCTTGAGCCAGCCTGCTGAGTATAGGTGCTCCAGCACAGATTGCACCCGGAAGACAACTCTTGACCACAGGAATCATTACTAATAAAGCAACGCCAGCAAATCCGATGACCACAACCTAGATGAAGTATAGGCCCTAGTAGATCTATACATATATGGCAGAATTCAACCCGTTTCCAACGTCCAGCCAAGTGACGTTGCCGTCGTGTCTCTTCAGCTAATTCTTGCTCCTTTTCTAATCGATAACGCAGATATGCAATCCGTCTTCTTGTCCTTTGAGTGCAAGTCCAGCGCGGCGCCGAATAGTCGTCAAGAGGTTCTCTTTCCAGGATCGGCGCCAGAATATAGCGGACAGATGATAGGCCGTGAAAGTGATGCTCGTTTTCGAGTAGCCAGCGCATCATCAGTACTCGATTCACCTTCCGAGTGAGGCAGATTTCAATCCATTTAATGGCGAATAGCTCCTGGAGCCTTCGTTTTCTCTCTAGTTCGTAGGGCATACCGCCTATCTCAGGTAAATAAAGCCTGGTGATAATGAATTCTCGTCCTGGCCAGGTCTGCTAGCATTAGTATACTTCGCTGGAGTTTTGTTTATGAGAGTCTGGATATTAACACACCTGAAGGCACTTGTGGTGATATGAGAAATCTCTTCACTTGTTTTACTTTTAGAGAGAACAGCCGATTAATGACACAAAGGCAGCGCCACGATGTCAAGCCAAATCAGGTCGACAACTAAGCTTTGCAGGTCTACCGCAATTGGCTGTCTGTCAATAATGTACAGACTGCTTGTTTTTTAGCGGCAGCGCAGTTGTATCACTACCGGCCATCATTCGAACCCTTATCGCGGTGGGCCTCCACCGATGACCAGCTGATTCATTTCTACTTCTTCTAGAGATCAGATTGGTACCAGAGATGCTCTTCAAGCTTCTATGAGCGACTTTTGCCTTCCATAAAAGGCTCCCATGGAATGCCTTTGGTTTCATCTTCATCCACTTTTCAGCCGCAATAAACCAATTCTTTCTGAACGATAAAGTATTCAGACACATCATAGGGCTAATGATAACATATGTCCTAGTAGTTACATTG
Organism: Aspergillus sergii; assembly: GCA_009193525.1. NCBI lineage: Eukaryota > Fungi > Ascomycota > Eurotiomycetes > Eurotiales > Aspergillaceae > Aspergillus > Aspergillus sergii. Next base: position 67,389 of record ML741777.1, read on the forward strand.
CTGACCCTGGTCCCGAAGACGCTGTGCAGGGCTTGGCCCGTCGAGGTCATGCCAAAGATAGTTGTGCCAGCCATTGTGTTTTCCAGTGCTCAGTAAACACATCTGTGTGTCCTGTCTAGAAAGATAGATAGTTGCCGAGGTGAACTTTTCCCTCCTACAATGAGTAGCATTGACGAGCCAAATTGCCGCACCCAGACGCTGCAATTGCAGGCTGGGGTGAAATACATTGATAACGAAGCGCAATCACGATGAAACCATCGCCACTAGTAAAAAGTGTCAAATTAATGGAGCGCTCAGGGTCAATCAGGCGTCGTAAAGCTTGCTGATGTTGGAATAGTCCAACACCGAAACTTCGGTCAACTTCCAGCAGCCCTGTTTGATCTCATGTCCATAAGGTGTACACTGTGGTGGCTGATATCCACAGAGTTAATTTGAGAAGAATCTTAACAACCCAAGTGATACAGGATTCTACAAGGACAGCATCCATGTAGCCCAACTTGTCCAAAGGTAGGTGGAGCAGGGCTGATTACAAAAGACGGGTAGACGTCTTCAGTTCTCGGCTTAACCTGGCTAATGAGTCATTTCCAATTACGTTTCACCAACACAAAGCTTTTTTTTTTTTGTCTTTTTCTTTCTTTTTTTTTTTTCATTGCGAGAGTGGATTAGATATCTCTTTCAAGTACATCAGCCATTCATGATCCTCCGCCCAGGTCGACATGGGCTAATACCTGGGAGATGTGGAGGAAATACTGTTCAATCAGGGTCCATTAGCCTGTTATTATGTATTTTACTATGACAGTAAGGAAACCTCAAAACTCTATGGTTGGAAGTTGAGCTAGGTCCTAAGCCGCTTGGCGACATTGCTGGTCTGGTAGAATCAACGACTGCCAGGTTAACCTTGGAAGACTACGTACGCTCATGTAACATTGAAAATCTTGGTTCCACATATTGTGATCTTTTGGTTGTTTCCTCGATAGCTTGGTGTCCCCTCTTATTTCATGTGAGAAGACTGGGTGTCTTGAAACAGCATTCCTGGCAGAGCGAAGTATATTCTGCACTTGACATGGACTGACCTGTCGGGAATGCAATTTACAGCGGAGGCGGACTAGTCAAAGTGGACTATATATTGCACCGAGACTTTACGGACACCGTCCGTTCAGCAACAGCCAGTTTGTGATATCGCTGAGGATATGTGACCTAGTTCCTCCTTCATTCTTCAGTTCGGACCGACAGATTCATTTCGATTAAGCGTACCGCAATAATATAAATCCGGTTTTTCTTTCTGGCATAATTATGGTAAGAGTGCACTATCCAGGCATTATGTTACTGAGAGTTGTACAACTCTTCGGTCTCCAGCGGTCTTGCCTGACTGGACATGTATATACGGACCTAAGACCTTTCGTCAATGTGCCGTAAAATTTTGACTACTTCTATCTCATGTAGAGACAAATAGTAATATAAAACCATATAAATTAACATGATCATTATCAACCATGGAAGATAATGTACCGCTTACTGCCCCATGACTCGTGTCAGAGCAGTAGGGAAGAGTGTACTTTCTATCTTTTTCTTTTTCTTACTTTGATAATTTAAGTACGATCTAACGTGCCCGAATTGTACCTAATTCAGGCTAGAACTATAAATCTAGCCTCCATATATAGAGGGCACTTTGGCTGAGTTGTCTGTTCCACAATAAGATCTAGAGTGTGCCGGGGTGTAACGGCGGTTGCCTCAGGCAACCATATCCCGCAGCAAGATCTACAGATATATTATAAGAATATTTTTATTACCGGGCAGAAAACTCTAATCGATTTACTATAGGCGGGCTGCTCTACTTTAAGAATACTGACCTGGGTATCAATCCCCTTCTGGGTTAGATACTCTTGTGTAGGAAACAAGAGTCACTTTCCCACTGCCGGCTACTTCAAGTCTCACGCTCAGCCTGTCGGTTATTTATTCGGCCGCCGCTGCTCAGCGTTTGGGGGCCTTTCTTGTTCAGGAACAGGCCTTCAAATACCTGCGCTGGCCCTCGAAGAAGACGTTAGGCGCAACTCCGACTAATAGAGTGGGAGTTTGTAGGCGTCGAAGCTGTACTCAAACGTGTCGATGGAAGCCTGATTATACTCGCACATAAAGGTGTTATTGTCTGCCCACAGAGGACGGAGTGGCCAGGCACAGATCTGCTCGTTCGTACCCTCGTACTCGCCCTGCAAGATAGTGGCATTCAAAGTTTCCGGAACGATGCCCTCTTCCACCCACTGAGCCATGACCGCGAAGTTGGTTTGCGGGAAAGGCCCATTGGGCTGGAGCTCGTTGGTGGCGCAGTGGGCGGCGCCCGGTACCAAGTAGAGGCGGTACCATTCCTTCAGCGCGCTGGTGCTTTCATTATATGACTTGCCCGGATACATCATTTTCCGCACAGAGTTGTAGTAGTGGACGGACGACCCAGTAGGGATCGAGCTGTCCTGCTCCCCGTGGAAGTGAATGATTTTCCCTCCATTCTCGTAGAATGGAGTCAAGTCTGGTAGGGTGGTTTGCAATGAGTCCATGTATCGTTCCATACCTTGCGTCATCCAGCCTTTGAGCGTGTCGTATGTGACGCCGTCTAAAGTAGAGAGATTGTCCTCATCGCGCAACTCCAGGAAGCGGGCGACCCATTCACCACCACTACCAGCGATATCCTGCCGAGGAGGATTTCATGTCAGCACCTCACAATGCCGGGTTCAGTAGATCCAGAACTTACCAATTCCCATGTTCCAGTGGTCGAGTTGTAGGTTGTCTGAGCATCGCTGAAGCCGGCGCCCATCTGGTAGGAAATGTACACCTGGCGGCCCTCCGAATCGTGAAGTCCGTCCACAATCTTCTGGGCGACGGCGACTGCCTCAGCGCTGACCGTGCCATTTTGAGCAGGTTGTGTATCACGTTTACCGAAGCCAAGGCCAAGACCAGTACTAGTAGAGGCGGCACAGTAGTAGGATCTGCCAATAATGGAAGTCATGTTGAAGTGCAGCTGGCACAGGTCGGAACGGGACACGACACCATCCGTGCGTCCGTCCAGGGGATCACAGGCAGCGATGGTCTCGTTGACAATCTTCTCCAGCTCACATGGGGATGGGTAGTAGTCCAAAGTTTGCTCTACCACATTTGAATACAGGTGGTTCGCCTGCTGTTGTCCGTAACGGATCGCGGGGGCGCCGATGATAAGACCATCATATTCGCTGCCTGCGCGCTGGGCTTGCGACCATCCCTCGCGGCCGCCTTCCGAGCAGCCCTGGTAGTAAGTGTATAGCCGACTGCTATTCGTGGTACCGTAGAAGCTCTTCGTGAACTGTTTGCCAATCACGGTCATTTCCTCGATGGCCTGGTAGCCAAACATGTAGACTGCTGGCCAGTTGATCGTGCCATTGCCCAGGAGGAAGACTTCGTCGAAATCCGTGTTGAAGCTGCCAAAACCACCATCGGTAAAACCAGAAGCTGCGCCATACATGACACCGCCGGGCGCAGACATGCTACCCGACTGAATCGCATACGCCCCACCTCCAGTGGCCAAAAACCGGTTGCGGTACTTTTCGGGGGCAGGCATGTAGTAGCCCAGGATCACGGTATCGTCCGATCCCGCATGTGTGTAGGAGAAGGTCACATTACAGTAGTCGATAGTTGCCTGCGGGAAGAAGACGCTGACGTTGGTGGAGTTGTACACGGCATTCGCGGTCACTGAGGAGTGGTCAAAAGTGACACCCAGTATGTATCCATCCTCTGGCAATGACGATCTGACGTGGGAAACAGTGCACGAGCTGCTAAGGGACGTGGCATAGCACGCACCCACCCAAGACAGAAGGGCAATAGTGCGCTGCATTATGTTCGGCAAGTTTGGGAGAGTAGTCTGCGCGAGGTGACCTAGGTTCTGCCTCAACTCTAAGGTCAACACCAGACTTTACTTAAATAATTTCAGCAAGTGGGTCGTGACAGCCGTACTGAGATTATCCTATCTGATCCGGTCGGTTTCAGTTTCAGTGAGTGAGCCTTGAAAAGTCTATGTGAATACAGAGAATTAGCTGCCGCGTCTTCGCGACGCCATTCCGTTTCCAAGTGTGTGTGGTCGGCTTGGCCTTTACACGCGTCGGGGGTCTTTCATGTCGTCCTAGAGCCCTAGGCTGTCCACATAGCAGAAGGTTCATCCGGCCGGATCGTTTAACCTTTCTCTTTTTGTCTTTCCTTTTCTTCGTTTGAGACACATATCGGACCAGCAAATCCAAGATATACGGCGGGATGTGGGGAAGTGGCAGTTGTGGGGTGAATTGGCTTACGCGGAGGCATGATTGTCTGAATAAATGTCAATCAACTCGGACATAGTACGCTAATTACAGCAGTAGATAACAACTCGGGCTTAAGCCCCACAGCCTAGGCCGAATTCTGCCATCGGATGTCGGAGCGAGTTTTAGTCGACCTCCCCCGACTTAGAACGCTTACTCCGGAGGACGGGGCTCATCCTAAGGTCCGGCGCTCCACACGAGGCTATTTTGCCCGCACGCCATCACTGCTAAGCTTGAGAGTTAGCGGTGGGGATTAAAATCACGATCTACATTTTTTACACCACAGTAAACAACGTATGGTCCTGTTGACCAAAAAAATAATGAGAATCTCCTCTCCCCTTCCCGGGGAGGCGTGTACGGTGCTTGACGTCGCATGGTCATATCGCACTACCCTTGTCATTACGTCTGCTAGGATATCCACCCAAGCGCAATACAAACAACAGTGAAACCTAAATTTATGGCGGATGGGAGCTGCAATTCCTCATAGGTCGCGAAGCAAAGAGCTGCGAAGCCCATGCAGCTACTGCGTCATTGTACTTACCATAGTTATATTCAGCTACATAGCCAATTTCCACTCCAGCCGGGGTTGGCAGCGCCAATCGACATCTACATTCTCGCTGGTGGAGTATGTCTCTTGATGTAATATCAATTAAGTCTAAATCGAGAACTAGTCCCGATTCTGCTGGTATCCAACTCAAGTCTGATCAATATTGAGTTATTGACTAGAATTCGGCTGGCATGCCGGACCTTTAGTCCCGTAGTCTTTCCCTAACATCGACACAAAACATTATTCCGCCCGGGGCGCCCGCTCCATTTGTCCGACAGGGTCGCTTACTGCCCGCTAGAAAACTAAGCCTAGCATCTTACCATTCCTGGAAGAGGCTTGCCCGTGCGATCACAAAGCCAGATGCGTGACTGACCGTATGGCTGCCGGATTCCCCGCTTCAGTTTTGACCCAGACGAGGGGTCACTATATGCTCTTCAAACGATTAGTTGGAGCAGCTTGTCAATGAGTCAGAACACCTGAGCTGCTGAGCATCCTCAGTCGTGCCAGTCCCTGATGCCTCCCCAGCACCCTTGTTCCTTGTGGAGATGGAGAGTGTTAGTCCCTTCCCCGCACAGACTATGTCGGGATCGGGCAAATATGTGATGCTGTTGGAGCATGGGATGCTTCTGGCTGGATTTGGGGTCAATCCTATAAATTGTGGTCTCTCCTCACCCGGCGCGACATTTTAGACGAATTCATCCTGAAAAGGACGAGTATATATGTTGAGTGGTGCTACGTGGATCATGGCTACAATGGTCACATTTTGGTTGCTCGCGCTTGCTGCTCTCGCTCATAGTGAGCTGAATCCCCCGTACTATGCCGATCTTTCGTGGCAGCCTGCCCGCACACTCTCTACTTGGTCGAATTTAACCGTCCAGACGCGTACGGGAACTTTCATCGGTTTCCTAAACGACACCTATCCGAATGTTCGCCAGTTTCTGCGGGTTCCTTATGCGCAGGTAAAAGACCGCCAGTGTTTTGTTCTCAAGGTATACAGGCGCTGAGAGTGAGACTGACCCTGATTCTGTCAACCTCGCGTAGCCGCCGATTGGCGATCTCAGATGGATGCCGCCCCAGACACTGCCGGAATCGTCGAAAAGGATTGATTCGACACGCTACGGCCCTGGTAAGGATCGGCTAGTGCTGCACTGTTACATGCTCCCAGAAATCTACTGACAACAATTTTGCTAGCTTGCCCGCAGTATGTCGCTTCAGGCGATGGCATGTGGTCGGAATACGAGCCTACCAGTTTGTTGCTTAATATCGGCGAGGCCGACAACCAGGGATCCACGGCTTGGTCTTCATCGGAGGACTGCCTGTCATTAGCTATTTGGACACCAGCCTACGCCAACGAGACATCGAACCTCCCTGTTGCGCTTTTCGTCACGGGCGGCGGCGGTGTCACCGGGGGAATCGAGGTTCCCTCCCAGCTGCCATCCAACTGGGTCTCTAACTCTCAGGAACACATCGTTGTGACAATTAACTACCGGTTGAACATCTTTGGCAGTAAGATGAGCTATGAACCCGTGACACGGAAAGTAAACGGAAGCTAATGTGCGCTCTCGACGCCTAACAGATCCGAAGTCGAGGGCTTTGAAAGAGACTTCACTGACACTGCTGGATGTACGAGCTGCAGTGGAGTGGGTGTCTGAGAACATCAAGGCCTTTGGTGGTAATACAAATAATATCATGGTGGGTCATCGTTTCTCCCCTCCTCTCTCTCTTCTCTCCTATGAGCTGGAGGAAATGCTCCCTCCGCCAGAGAAAAGGACGACTGGGAAGACTGACGGAAATTTGGGATGTAGCTATGGGGCCAATCGCAGGGGGCGGCGCTCACTCACCTTTATACCCTCGCCTTTCCTGACGACCCTCTGGTGGCGAAGTTTGGTGTCATCTCCCAGCCACCGACAGTGACTATCAACCTCACGGAGACTTCAGATGTTTATGAAGACTTTCACATAGTTGCCATGGGTTTAGGATGCAACTACGGCGAGGACACTGACGCAGAGCTGGAGTGTATGCGTCAAGTCTCATGGGTACAGATCGAGGAATATATCAACCGCTACCAGGGCAACACCTCCCTTGCTTTCACTAACTATATCCGTAAGTCCGTCCTGTGCCTCCGCCCCCGTGCCAGGTTCCAGGCCAGGAGCGCTCGTGTTCGGCCCAGTTGACAAGTTCTCTAGCTGACGAAAAATATATCTACTCGGACGAGACCGCGCGGTATAAATCTGGTTCCGTTGCCAAGGGACCAGCGATCCGGTCGACCGCCTCCAGGGAACAGGCCAACACGGCGGAAAATATCACCATGGAGGGGGAGGGGGAGTGGGTCTGCACGGCGTATGAGGACTCCGTTCTACGCTCGTCACTGGGGCTTGACACGTATCGCTACGAATGGGCGGGCAATTTCTCCAATATCAGCCCGGTCCCCTATCTTGGCGCTTTCCACTGGTCTGATCTCCTGATGATTTTCGGCACCTACATGACGGACACAGGGAACATCTCAGACTTAGAAGTTGCGACTTCGCGGACCATGCAGGATTTCATCCTCGCCTTCCTCAAGGACTCATCGACCGTCAGCTCGGTCGTGGGGTGGCCGAAATTCGATCATACTGCGGCAAATGGCGGGCTGATCCTAGAATTTGGCAATCGGACGACCGTCAAGAATATCACGGGCGATTTTCTCGAGGCCGGTTGTTGGAACTCCTCCCTGCCATTTCCTATCTATGAGCCGGCTAAGAGAGCCCAAGTGACGTGGGTAGCATGATTGTAGGATGCAAGAACTCCCCGCCCCGCCGGTATTTCACAGGGCATCAAATGCCATTTTCAATCGTAGAAAAAAGGATACTTGAGCGAGCGGACGTGGGGAGTGTTACAATATCATATCGTCTTTGTTGTGTTAACTATGGAGGTTGGCAAGGTTTTTACTTGCTTCTAGGCTAGTGAACAAGGAAATTTCCTTGGTTGACCATCAGAAAGTGGTGACAAGAATGATGAAACCTTTTGGTCAATAGCACCAACCTACCGTATTAGGCTGTCTGTAGTAAATATTCGGAGTTTGTGGATGATCAAAAAACAATAATCTCCGTTAATGTAACCCTAACTCCTTAAAGACTTAGAATAACCTCAATTTGCGGCCAATTTAGGTATCTGTAGAGATTGCAACCGGTTATGTATGAGTCCTCTCACTCATTTATCCTTTCATCATGATTGCGTTGTCATTTTTAGATTGTAGAGAAACGTTCAGGCCGCAAGTGCATTTCCGACTGAGGGATAAGATGAGACAATCGGAGTTTTGTGTTAGATTTTGTCCGCTTGGAAGTGGCCAGTAAGTGGCCACACTTTAGATATCTTACAGGTTAGAACAACCAGTATTGTAATACTACCACAAATCTGACAGATTAGGCAGCAAACTATGCGAATAGTCTAGCCTTGTCCTACATATCGTTTGTTATCTAATGTCGAAGGTTAGACAGCTTGAACTGTTGGCGATGTCTTTCTGGTACTTCCCTTCTATACAGCAAAGATAGATCTTTACTACTACTACATGCCTGCAGACCCCTACGGTGCTATAAATCATGCAAATGTCTGATATTAAACTAAGATTTGCTTTTCTTGCTTGCTCGAGGGCCCGGTATTGATTAAAAGTGGAGTCTTGCATTAAGAAAGAGGGACAAATGCGGAGTTGATCCAAACCTATCGAACCACTACCATTGTCCATCCCGAAGCTCAGGCATTCTGAAATGTGCCTCCTCCGTAGCTAAAGATGTCGCGTAAGGGAATATAGAAGACGAAGTTGGGACCACGCCTCCATTTGTCAGGTCGCAATCAAGTACAGTTGCTTCATTTTCAGAGCCCGGCATCCAGTTCCCTGTCACAGGATAAGAATCGAGAGTCGCAGCTGCACTAGGGACCTGACCCATCAATGTAGTACCATGTTGGAACGGAAACAGCAGCGGAGGGTCTGATCGTCTCAGATCTTGCGCGCCTTGCTCATGGCACCATTCTCTCTTCTTCAGACATATCGAGTACCACCGACTAGGAACCTTATAGTACCCATCGCGTGCAGCAAGGAAAAGCTTTTGTGTGACAGAGTCGACGTAGTTCCCTATTGCGAGATTGTTTGGTTGGATGATGGTACCCAGGGCCGTACAACGGGCCGTGTCATATATTTTTAACAGGGATGTAATGGCAGCAAAAACTCGGGAAAATACTACCTCGGGAAATTTACGCACTTGTACCACGTCACTCGCGAGAAAGACATTCAGGAGCCCCTGTGCGGCCTCCATCCACTTCGCCGATATGTCTACCCAAGCCGAATTCAGAGGTGGATTTGACCCAGGCCTCCGAGTGTCTTTTCTGGGAGGGGGGAGCGTGTAGAAATAGCGGTTCAGGGACTCGGGGTCTCGAAAAGCCTCGCCATTTGCGGCCTCATATACCACAAGGTGGGTGTTATAGTACTCCAGCATCATCCAGTCTATATTCGAATTAGTGATTGGGACATCGACAGGACAAAGAAATGCACCATGGAACATACTGCTCGCAGTCTCTTCGATCAGTTCGTCCTTCCAAGACCGCATCCGAGCCCCAAAATATCGCAAGATCGGCTGCAATTGAGGCCTCTCATTGGGAGATTTATAACGAGTGTTGTCGGAGCTAAATGCCATCAAAGTATCATCAACTATTTGCTGAAGCTGAAACCAGTACGCCAGCTGTCGGTTATGGACATTGCTAGAGCCGGTAAGGATTCGAGCACAATGTTTGAGGAAGTCGTTCCGCGGCAGCATGTTGAGTCCGCCAGATTTCGCTGCAATGCTAGACAACAAACATAGAAAGGTCATTTACCACCCAAACTATTTGCGGGTCCGAACATCAAGACGCAACCTACCTTGAAGCAAGATGATAACTCAGTAACATGGCTCTGGCCTGAGCTGTTTTGTCACCAATGGAAAGCTCCGTGTCCACTTCATGAAAGCGTACATGCAAACCTAGCTCCAAAGCCATGGTACATGCGACGTGGGTGAACTGACAAAGTTTAAGATGTTTCCTAGACGCAGCAGGATATTCGAATATCGCCGCCAAAAGTATAGCCTGTAACAACTCCAGAGACTTTTCTCCATTCACGAAGAATGCTCTAGCATGTCTGGCCAGAAATTCCTCATGTAAGGCTTTTGCTATATCCAGACCCAAACTCACCGCGGACGCTGCCATGATGGAGAGAAACAAGATTGGTTTCCGCCTTCGAAGAAAAGAAACCTCCATATCACGAGGCAACAAGACGAGCGGGAAGAAATCCGTTAGCTCGTTAGCGAAAAACTTCGTCAAACTCTGCGCAGTAGTCAATGATAGTATCCCACGATCGATGACATCCATTTCCATCTGTGGCTTGTCAAACCAACTGGAATTAGTGAAATCATCAGTCCGACACGGAAGGCTCGGTGCTTCGATGCGTAGAGAAGATGGGATGGTCTGCTCATTGATCTGAGCAGTGGAGCAGGGCTGCTTTCCCGCCTCCTGGGCGCCTTGCTTAGCACCAATATCCCTCAATAACGAGCGCATCTCTGCCATTTCTCCCTCTAGTCGAGCCATTTTGGATCCGGTCCGCATACGTGGACGCCGTGCTCTTGGGGGAGTGAAGACACATTGTCTTTTGGTGTTTGCGCATCGCTCACATTGACCAGGCGTTGATGGGTTTGGTCTGCAGCGGACTTTAAGAGCTCGGCAACTCTCACAAGATTTGTTTGCCGGTTGCGATGATAAATAGGATACTCTTTCCATTTGCGAGGGTGGCCTTTGGCTTTTAATTCTTTGAGCGTCTCGTCTTCCCGTAGGAGGCGACGGGTCGGTTTAATACGTCCGTAAGGACGTATTACGCGTACTTGGTCTTTCGCCAAGCCTTGGGTTACAAGGCAAACCCTTGCAAAGCTTGGGGCAAATTGATAGGGATAGTATCCTCTACCTTCGAGTGATTATCAGTGACACTTGTGAACCTTATAGATAGCTTCACTACCCTCTCTCTTTTCACGCGACGCATGTTTCAATCTTTGTGCCTAACAACAGAATATGTAGAGTTTACGCATGTATTCCGACGAATTGAGGCAAGTGGGCATTATGACTGCGGTATTAACACTTTCTAAATCCAATCTCAATTGGTCTAGGGTCGAATGGAGACGAGCCAACAAGTCCTACTAGAGCCGTGACCGGCCCCGTGCTAATCATTCAAACGTTCCATGCTGAGTTGGATAGGATGTTTACTTGATGTAGTGGTAAACCTAGTCCCGGTGAGTGATCTGGGGTTTTCCTATCATCATTGTTATTATCTACTAGTATGTTAGACTCTAACAGGGCCCTTAGTATTCGGTCTCTTCCCTCATTGATGGATCCACCCCTTGTTCATTTCCCACCCAATGATCCACGTATCAATACGCTCTAAGCCTGACGGCATCGTAATGTGGAGGATTCCAGTTATTTGGCTCCAGTGTCTACCTACATCTTCTTGACGGATCTTATTCAAGTTAATGTTGCTAATTTTTGGGAACGCATACGGATAATGCTTCCCATCCGAAAGTTCGCCTACCTCGATTTGAAAGATTTGATCCACCAATTTTGCAAGGTTTTCATGCGTACCCTAGGTGGAGGTAGCCAATTGTCGCACTTTACGTTTCCGGGAGAATATTTTCTACGAGGAACGCTCGGTAAAAACGGGATCGACGTCGGACTTTCCGACTAGGGTACTCGCCACGCGTTACTGCTATGTTGCAGAGAGATCGATCTTCTCAGTACCGAACCTCCCGTCGTCTTGCCCTTATCAATCACAGGCGTGAGTGGGATCCACTCGGGGGACCGGATGTTATTTTAAACTCCGACTTTTAACCCTGTTTCCCTCCGGAACAATTCGCTTAGTACCTTTCAAGGTCTAATGTCACAAACATTCGATGCGTTAGGCCCCATTGGCAGTAATGGAAGGATATGTTGAACCATGATGATAATAGTGCAGAGAATGTGGATACGGATTAAATTGCTAATGGATATATTCCCATTGAATATAGCATCGTAGCCAATAGGACAGTAATGGCATACCACTTATATTATTCCAAGTGTGGGAGAAGAAGAGAAAGCCAGGGCGATATAAATGCCATGGTGTTCCTTTGTCAGTCTCCGGAAAGATCGAGTTTTATCATAGCAGCTTGTGTTATTACGATCAAAATGCGAGTCTTTTCTGCCCTACTGGCTCTCTTGGCTGCCAGCCCTTCCTTAGCTGGATGCCCATTTGGCTTTGACAAACGAAACGGCCCCGAAGATTATGACAGAATTACAGCTCACGCCAACATTGCTCGAAGCCTCACTTCCTCAAATACTCCATCCCCGTCTGCGTCCGCTTCCAGGGGGGAAACTGCTGGTAGCAAGGGCGTGTTCTTGATGAATCGGATTGCCCCCGGCACATCCAAGCTCTATATCTCAAACGCGGACGGTACTGATGAGCGAGAGCTTTTGTCTGACTCAGTCTATGAGTACCATGCCTCTTTTTCTCCCGATGGAGAGTGGGTCACATTCACCACCGAACGGAATGGCGACGGAAACTCTGATATCTATCGAGTTCGCACAAACGGTTCGGACCTGGAGCAAATGGTCGCCACGCCGTCGGTGGAAGATTCCGTGGTGCTGTCTCCAAACGGAAGTCTAGCTGCCTATGTTTCCACCGCGAACAACATGAGAGCAAATATCTGGGTCATGGATACGGTGACAGGCAAGAAATGGAATATCACAGATACACCAATTACGGCCTCCAATGCTTCTTTGATGAACGGGTACTTCCGGCCAGCTTGGTCCCCAGATGGAGAATGGATTGCATTTTCGTCAGATCGCAATACACAATTCAGTGGTCACGGTGAACCGACATACCTTGGTCTAACTGGATGGGAGACGACACAGGAGCTCTCGATCTACATGATTCGCCCTGACGGATCTGGATTTCGCCAAATTGCTACTAAGCCCTATTACTGCCTCGGGTCTCCAAAGTGGTCGCTGGACGGTAAACGCCTTGTGTACTACGAGATGACGCGCGAAGATACTTATAATTCGCATAGCCAGTTTACCCTTGCGTCGGCGAACTCGTCAATCGTCTCAGTGGACGTTGCAACGGGACAAGATCGACGAGTAGAGGTTGGTGGGCCTGGTGTTAAGATCTTCCCGCAGTACCTGGATCATAACGGAACGATCGGCTATCTGCTCAAGAGTGGCACCAGTACCGAAGGACTTTATACTACTGCTGGCCTCTTTGTTAATACCACTGGTACCATGCGTTCACCCTGCTGGTCGCCGGATGGTCAGCAGGTGGTGTATGAAAAGACAACATGGGTGATTCGTGATGGCTATAAGAAGCTTTACAGCTGGGACCCTGAGTGGGACTATCGATTCACCGACGTCTTCCCGCAGTACTCTTCTGTGGATGATCGAGTTGTGATCACACAAAAGCAGCTTGGAAACTCCTCGATCGTCACTCTAAACACAACTGGTGGTGACCTGAAACTAGTCTATGATCCAAGCGGGGCTGATTTCCTCAGCTCGTCGCAATCTACTGGCATCGCTGCATATAATCCAAATTGGTCGCCCGATGGAGACTGGCTCGTTTTTGGCGTGGGATTCTGGTTTGCAACCCGCGAAACGTCGGGTGGATGGATCGTAAGATCAACTGCCAATGGCTCCTACTCTGAGGTCCTTGTCGATAGTGCCTACTCCATTTCCAACAGCACGGTACTCAACAATGGCTACCCGAGCTTTTCGCACGATGGGAAAAAGGTTGTCTATCGTGTCTGGGGTGCCGATACTGCAACATATGGTAATAAGTCGGAGATCGGCCTACGCATTCTTGACCTGGAGACAAGAAAGACGACTGTTTTAACAACAGAATGGGATAACCTGCCCGAGTACTCTCCTGATGGCGAACTGATCCTCTTCACCCGAAAAACTAGCGCCTACAATTATGACGTTTGCACAATTCGTCCGGATGGGACTGACCTCCAAGTTCTCACCACCAGTGGAGCCAACGATGCCCATGCTGTCTGGACTCAGGACGGTCGCATCATGTGGTCGACAGGCATGAACGGCTTTCGATCCGAGTGCGCACTATACGACAATACTTTTCAGCCCTATGGCCAGATCATGATCATGAACAAAGATGGCTCGAACAAGACCGCGTTGACCGACTCCTTGTGGGAGGACTCGATGCCTCTTTTCCTTCCGAAGTCTATTCTTTGATGATGAACTGTCACGGCGAAAGTTTTGTGGCTATCTGCTTTCAAGGAGTCATTTCAACATCCCATCAAAGTAACATACGTTTATTATATTGGGCCCTCGCCATCTTAGAGGGTATGCACAACAAAAGATAGTATAGCAGGGAGGCTGGTGTATTACGAACACTTTGAATTCATCCCGAGGAAATAAATGTATTTATTTGATATCATCTCTTCAGCATTAGGGCGATGTAAGTCTGGATGCCCTTCAATGTTTCTTACCTGATGAACGAGAACGCTAGAATCCGGACTAGCACTTCTCCATTTGCATCACCGACGGCATTCTCTTGGAAGCTCTCCTGATTAAAGACTCCCTAGGACTTGGCCGAGTCATGAGTCATCACAGGGAGAGACGGAAGCTTCCTCAAAAACCTAGGTAAAAAGTGCTCCCTCATCGCATGAAGAATGAGACGGCTAGACCCAGCGTAATACTATCGAGGCCACATAAATTGCCAAGAGACTCGATTTTCATCGCTTCAGAAGTCAATGGCTCCCATTTCGGCAAATGTAACTGGTGGATCACATTAACTACCCTTATGATACGGATCTGCTTGGCGGCAGTGGAAAGAAGCACTATCACTATAACAAATAAATATTGCCAAGGTCGGATCACGCGGCATAATTCAGAATCCTTACATCTTCCGGCCAATTTGCAATTTCCGATGTTTTGACTGTCGGCGTTCGGGCTCTCCTTCCAAAAATGGATCTCAGACCCGAATAGATGCCATGTATTGACAATACACCGTACTTGGAACAGATTCCACTCCAAGACAGTTGAACGCGTAGAAGCCACGCCAGCTTAGTTTATTGCTCCGTGTAATAAGGATGATGGAAGATAGGATCTGTCCCTGTTCTATTTCCGACAAGCCAGAATGTATTGCGACCTTTAAGGTGACGCGTCCACACCCTCACACACTTCCGATCCATGTTTGCAAAGGAGTATAAAGTGTCCAATGTTGCCCTCATTGTTAGGGTACCCTTGCTCTGCCCAGTCTTTCCGCTTTCTCTACTCAATGCCTATCATGGAAAATCATCCTCTTTCCAAACGTCTTACCAAGGCAGCTTTATTACTGAATCTGATACCTGGCTCTGCTGCGGCACTCTATGACACTGTCATTGACACCAATTATGGCAAGGTCCAGGGCTACCCTGCCTTCAACAGCACACCGTCTGGAAACCTGACCAACTGGAAGGATATTACTGTATGGAAGGGCATCCCCTTTGCAGCCACCACCGGAGGTGAAAATCGCTGGCGAGCCCCACAACCGGCCAGCTCGTGGAATACCACATTGCATGCGAAGGATTTCGGTCATGTTTGTCCATCAGCCACCAGTCAGACAAGTCTCACGATTGACGAAGACTGCTTGAACCTAAACATCTGGAGTCCCGCAAACGCAACTGATGCCAAGTTGCCTGTTGTTATGTGGAGTTATCCCGCCCAATCCACCGCGGCGGATGCTCTCTTTGACGGCGGAGGTATGGCTGACAAGGGCATAGTCTTTGTGAATTACAACTACCGGACAGGATCCTTCGGCTGGCTTGGCCACCCTCAGCTCAATGAAGAATTCTACCAAGTTACCGGATCTAATAGCTCCGGTAATTGGGGAATGTTAGACCAGTTCGCTGCCGTGAAGTGGATCCATGAGAACATTGCCAATTTTGGTGGTGACCCCGAACACATCACTGTCATGGGCCAGTCAGCTGGGTCTGCCGCAACCTACCATATTCTTAACAGCCCCCTCACCAGAGGGCTCATCAAGGGTGCGATCATTGAAAGTGGTGTCCGTGACCCTCATGATCCATTGGCCACTTCTCTTGCTGAAGGCTACAAGACACAAGCTTATGTAATGTCGCAAGGGCTAAACTACACTGCAAGCAAGAATGTCAGTACCATTTCTGAGCTACGCAAGCTCCCTATGTCTGAACTCGAGGAGGAATTCATGGGCGAATTTAGCTTTGGAGCTACCTTGGACTATTACGCTATGCCAGCTACCTACGTAGAAACATTGGCTGAGGGGGCTGCTAACAACGTGCCAATTATCACCGGTAACACCAAGGATGAAAGCGGTGCGACTTATGGATTGAATATCACCGTTGCCAATTATCTCCAGGAGTTCAAGGAAACTTTCACGACTGGTACCTGGTCCGAGAAATTTCTCGCTCTCTACCCTGCCAATGACTCAGTCAGTGCCTCGGGCGCCTACAATTCTATGTGGACCGATCGATCTAAGGTCGGAACCTGGCTGTGGACTCAACTGTGGGCCGCCTCTAGCGAACAGCCTGTTTACACCTATTTTTGGGACCACGCCCCACCGGGCCAGGACCAAGGAGCCTACCATGAGTCTGAGATCAACTACGTCCTCAATAATCTTTATGCCACTGACAAACCCTGGACCGAGAAAGATTATGAAATTGCAGCTAAGATGAACGGATACTGGGCCAACTTCATCAAGACTGGTAATCCCAACGGTGATGGTCTGGTTCATTGGCCTGCCACGGCAGACGATCAGCTTGTTCAACACGTTGGTGACGGTTGGGGCAGCATCCCTGTCGCCTCCAAAGCTAAGGTTGAACTGATCAGGTCGTGGTTTGCGACCCTGGTCGCGTACTAGTCTTCCCGCTCCATCGATATTCATACGGGCAGACATTAGGCGTCCAGCGCCAGTCGGCAATTGTGTTCAATCAAAGATAACTGAGCCTTCGGATGTCAGTCCCATAGAGATAGCATACCTCTACATGGTTTTCCGCGGCACATTGCAGATAGCTTTGTTTCTCTCGTGTAACCTCTTCATTTCTCTTTACTTTCCCTCACGCTACGCAGGGGCAATGCAGATTGTCTTTTGCTCCGAGCATCTAATCAGCCTTCGCCGTGGGGAAGTCGCTTTCTGTCACAACACCCCCATTTTAATGTATTATCATCGTGTCTCTTTTGTATTCCTTTAGCTCACGCCGTCCGGAAGGTTTAAATAGCTACAGAGCATTAATTTCCCCAAGCTGCACGATATATAAACATCTGGCTTGGTCTACCTCACCATACAGCAGGCCTCCTTGGAACTAGTAAAATCACAAATTATACGGATTGTGTATCTGATCTATAGCTTGCAGCCTGTTTCTTATACCAGTCCTTCGGCGTTTTACCTATCATGATGCTATCCGACGTGGATCCTATCCAGTAGCTCATTCATAACATTAGTAAAGCCATACCATCGATAGTCAACAGCGTCGGACATTATATTCTATTGAATTCGCGCATCCGTTCGAACAACTGTGGTCGGGGAAGCTATTTACACTGTACCTCAACCGGTTTAGAATATATATATCTGGCATCTTGTAGAACTTTTAAAAAAATAAAAGCTTTTACTGATCTGAATAGTATGAGATAGCATTAGTAGGTAATTACATATATGATATATCAAAGAGTTCTATACATACATTAACAACTCTATATCTGGAAAAATGATGGTATACTACTGGTTCATAACTTAATGTACAGTGAAAGTAGATAACGATCCGATCCAACCCACTGCAGTCTACACCGCTACTAAGCCCGAATAGGAAGGGTCCGTATTTCGTCAGCTATGCCAAACCTATTTAAGCATAGTCGCGGGTAACCCGCCGAAAAGCCGACCTAAAGCTGGGTCCGGGGCGGTGGATAAGTTAGGAAACATCCTCTTTGTAGCATGTACTCTGTGTTTCTGCGCATGGCTGCTTACTGATACATGTGGATCTTTCAGAGAACCCAGATTTTGCGCTACTGCGATAGTGATCACATTGTTAAATAGTTTCACCTCTATGGTGATCGTCATCGAGCCATTAGCAACTTACTTTTCCCTCACGTTGACAACGCTGCAGGTTATGAACACTAGGGCTGACGAAACCGATCGCCTTTTTGATGAGTTTCAAGTAACCTTCAAATCCGGACGCTATGCCTCCATCAAGTTGGGATGAAAAGACCCAGTCGTGGTTATTGAAAGGGCACTTTATCACCAGTTGGTCGGATTTTAGCAACAGGGTCTGCTGATGGTCGAATTAATATATGGAATACGACCAACAATTGTTGGATGATGGGTCTTGAAGGCCATAAGAAAAGCATATCTGATATCAGATTCTCATCCTGTGGTCGAAATCTCGTATCAATATCCCATTCTCCGGAGGCAAAGATATGGGACACAAGTAGCGGACTCTGCAGGAAGACACCTCCCACGAAAGCTGCAGACGTTGCTTGCTCGCCTGATATAGCTGTACTTTGGCATCCATCGTACACGTCTACAAAGCTAAAGAACACAGGATGAAGCTCTGGGACGCGGTGACTTTAAGGGCCCGAAGGGTTTTGGAAGGCCATAGAGCATGGATCACATGCGCGATCTTTACTTCGGACAATCGGACCTTTGCGTTGGCATCACATGGTTGCACAGCCCGCATCTGGGATACAGAACCTGGAGCTTGCAAACATGTTCTCAAGAATAAAGGTCAAGTCGACACGGTCAGGTTCACCCCAGATAGCTGAGCTCTGGCATTGTCACTGAGCAACGGAACAGTGCGTCTCGAGACACCGAGACGAAATATTGCAAACAAACTTCTAGCCATTATGAGAAGATGCTCAATAAGATAGCGTCTTCACCAGATAGCCAGACACTTGCGGCCTCTTGATAGATGATACCGTGTCGCTTTGGGATGTTTCTTCAGGAGTCTGTAAACAGACCTTCAACGCCCAGGTCGAGCGGCATATATCATTCATAGACGATGGCAAGGCCCTAGCTACCGGTAAGGGTCTTCTACCTCTCGACGCTGTGAATGTGTCTCCGAAAGAAACGAAAGGGCAGTCTGGAGAAACTCGGGCAATCTATGTTGAAGAAGAGTGGGTGACATTGGACGGATGAAAAATCAATTGGCTACCTCCAGAGTATCGAGCCACAAGCTGTGTGGTTACCAAGTCGAAAGTGATTCTTGGGCATTCAAGTGGACATGTAACATTTCTAAAACGTAATGTACGATAAGATGATTTGGGGCCATTTCCCTACTTCATGGACTATGTGCGAACAAGGAATGTGCAAGCTTGTTTCTGCACTTGTCAGTGGGAGGATAAGAACTCGTTCATTTTCGCATTCATACATGAGTCTCAACTAACGGCATATCAAGGTTAACCTACAATGAGACTTCTGTAATCTAGCTAAGATATCTACCAATATATATTTATTTAAACCATTTATGCTCTAGGCAAGTATTAACCCTGACTGTACAATGATTTGAAATCCTTAGTAACCCTTACTTCTATAAATACCTTAAGTATTAGAACAATATTAAGTGATTAAATAAATACTACCATTGCTATTATCCAATCTTAGTCTAAAAAGGTTTGTTTTTTAAAAAAAAGCACCAAAAATCAAAGTGTAACTATTTATATACTTGTAAGGACCTCCAGTCAGTGGAAGATTATAGATACTACAGTGCATTATCTTTAAGGGACTTGACAGCGCATCGCAGATACCTAACATTGATTACCAATCAACACTTTCCAATTCCACATCCTTTACACACTCATTGAATTACAAGCCCATGTCTCAATATTACAGAGTCGGAACTACTTGCATTGTTATTTTGTGTGTAGGAATTCGGCTCTTAAGTACTTCCGTGGAAGTGATTGTTCCCCGGAAGCACACGTCCCAGCATAGGAGCTAAAAGTCATTTCTCTTGGTCATCGAAGTCTCCTATCCTCGGAAAGGTGGATATGAGCATTGCAGCTTTAAAACCTTCATTGTATATTATATTCCGGGGACAGCCCGCAGCAACGGGTCCTACCAACCAGCATCAAAGCTTTAACTTGGGCAGCAGGTTGTGTTATATGTAGATTAAACCTTCCCAAAAAAAAGGTGCAATGCATCTATTGTCTCCGTTAAGTAATAATCATAGACAAATCTTGCGCATACATAATCCAATGATTGAATCACCGTACCACGTGCATATCCCTCATACGGATGTTGCATCGTTTGTATTCAATTCCGGAACTGCGTCTTCGCGAGAGTCACCGCAGTATTTTGATGCTGCTTCTCCTTCGCAGTGTTTCAGCTTGGCGCAAGCTGAGGTCTGGGTCAAACAATTCGCAAAGGGCCTACAAGGCCTCGGGCTCGGGGTAGATGATAAAATCCTCCTTTTCTCAGAGAATCGTCTTTATTTTCCAGTTCTTCTCTGGGGAGTTCTGGCCGCAGGCTGTGTTTTCACGGCAGCCTCTCCTAGTGCTTCTGTGAGAGGTGAGAGATTCCTATTCTATGCTGATCTCCGCGCGGTGCACTATAAACTGACTGACTAGAGCTGGATTATCAACTCCGAAACTCCGACGCGAAGATCCTGTTAGTAGACCAGAAACAAGTTCCTGTGGCTTTGGAAGCAGCTACCCAAGCTGGCATCGATTACAAGAATGTGTATCTCTTCTGTGATCCTGAGGAAGACGTTCCAACAAGCATCACCTCTCGAATTGCTCGGTGGACAGACATCTGGCGACCCGTGGAGGAAATTCAGTCATGGTCCTGGAAGAAGATCAATACCTTACGGGAGGCGGAACAAACTACGGCAATTATCAATTACTCCAGTGGGTAAGCTGAAGTACTTCAAGGAGTAACAGACTGCCCCGCTGACCTTGACGAGGACAACAGGCCTACCAAAGGGCGTGGAGATAACGCACTATAATGTTGTCGCAAATTGTACTCAGCTTCTGGAAAAGCGCCTTCTCGCTCCGAAGACTCAAAAGGGAAAGGACCGGAAAGCAAGACTTGACCTTTCAGGAGAGAGGTGGCTGGCACCCCTTCCGATGTACCATGCATATGTGAGACCCGCTGGCCTTCTTATTGCTACTCACAAAGTTTACTAACTCAGTATCTAGGGGCAAGCGTATTACTGTGTCAATGCGGCCATACTGGAGGCCAAAGTCTTTATCATGAAATCCTTCTCCGTTCAGAAATACTTGTTGTATATGGACATCTACCGAGTGACGTTCATGGCGACAGTCCCGGCCATCATGGCAACCATTGCCAAGCAGCCGAATCCTTCGATTTACAACTTGCAAGCTGTTGAGACAGTGCTCAGTGGATCAGCGCCATTAAGCCCTGATCTTGGCCGCATCATTGAAAGGATATACCTTCGACCTGGTGTATCAGTCAAGCAGGGGTGGGGAATGACAGAGACAACCTGCTCAATTACTGGATTTGCGCCTGATGATGAAGACGATGGGAGATCTATTGGGTGGCTGAATCCAAACTGTGCGGCAAGGATCGAGCGTCTTGAGGATCGTGATTTCAGTGGCGCTGCCCCTGCGGGTGCTACTGTGGGGGAGATATGGGTCGCCGGACCGAACATTATGAAATGCTATTACAAGAACCCGAAGGCAACTGAAGAAGCTATAGTGGTGGCTGGTGGAATCCGATGGCTGAGAACCGGTGACATCGGGTACATTGACGAGCGAGGATGCATTTATATTGTGGACCGATTGAAGGTCAGTTATGCTGAGAGTAGACTGCTATAAGCCATACACTAAATGGCATCCAACAGGACTTGATAAAGGTGAAAGGTCTTCAGGTAGCTCCTGCTGAGCTTGAGCAGTATCTGCTTACCCACTTCGATGTTGCTGATGCCGCAGTGATTGGGGCTAAAATGTGAGTTCACTTCCCCGCGCTTAATGTATTAATTGAGTCGACAGATGAATACCAAATGGGAGGTAGTCCTGTCTAACCTAGTGATTATTTAGGAATGGAGGGGAGTACCCACGGGCATTCGTGGTTCGTAGGAAAGGCGTCGTGACAAAGCAGGACCTTGCCCAGATGATCAAGTCCCACTTTGCGCCTCACAAATGGCTTACGGGTGGTGTGTACTTCCTCGACTCAATTCCGCGGACGAGGAGTGGAAAGGTAATCCGCCGGGAGTTGCCTGCTATCGAAACAGCGCCCCAGTCGATTCGGGGTCGGCTGTGATACTTCGAGTTCTAGCTTAAGAATGCCTTCGAGTATGGGGAAGAACAGCAAGTTATCTATATCGAGTTTCAAAGTATATAGGAAGATGGTTGAATAGCAATGAATTCCGCTTATCTTGAAGAACACTGGAACCTATGGCATATAAGCAAAAAATACTTTTTGTGAATACGGTTGTTGATAAGAGAAGAGTGAACTACAGCATCGTGATTTGAAGAAGTATCTGGCGGGACAGAACTGAACAACGAGCATAATGCCAAAGCTGGTAAGGGACGTATTTACCTCACGACACGATTAGAAACGCCGACAAGCTTCTATAGGTCTCAGAGTTACAGTAGTATATGTCACATTATTTACAATAGTCGTTCTGATCATCAACTAACACACGAATTTGGTGATTAAATAAATTGATGAACTTGCCTTGAAAGGGAAATTGTCTATTGGGGAGGATGCGTGTATACTTCGACGACTGTCTCGTTTGACCTTGGAGAATAGCCTAACACCAGGTTTCAGTACAATGGAGAAGGTTGATGCATTGGAAATGAGTTGTGTCAGAGAAGCAAGCTTCGCAGGCAAGGTGATTTGTGTCTGCTTGCAAAACGCACATCACAAATGCATCCGTGGATTGTGCTGAGATCCGCCTCGGCATAGACTGTGCCCCCGGATTTCGGATCTCATCCATGGGATAGACGGACATTCGAGGCAAAAGTTAGTATGTTATAACAACATATAATTCCTTACTCTGTCCAATACTTATCCTACCAAATAGTTTATTCGTCCCGGAAATTGCACTTGGACCATTTCCATCACCATGTTATCATCCGACGAACTCAACGGCAGCATCATATCATACAATGGCCACAGGGCCACTAATGGCGGAGAGCGAGATGGGGCCTACAAAGTTATCGAGCAACCTATCCGGACAAGACGTCCTATCCGAGTGGCATGCATGGGTGCTGGGTATTCAGGCCTCATGATGGGTATCGTGTTCAGCGAACAGATGAAAGACAAGAATGCCGAATTAGTAATCTATGAGCGTAATAAGGATCTTGGGGGCACCTGGCTCGAGAATCGGTATGTCCTACAGCGTGGATGCGAGTGTGGTCCCGTCGGTTCAGGGTCTTCTGATGGAACGTTGAAGACATGCTAACTAAATATATATATAGATACCCTGGGTGTAAGTGCGATATCCCGGCCCATAACTACGCCTACAGCTTTGCACCAAATCCAGATTGGCCGAACTATTACGCTACATCAGAGCAAATCCACGAGTATATGAACAAGGTTGCTACTCAATATGATTGCCATAGATATATCAAATATCAGCATACTATCACGTCCGCGACTTGGAATGAAGAGGCCTCGAAATGGGATATTGGGGTGAGAACACAGGACGGAACAATTATTCAAGACAGAGTTGATGTGTTCATCAATGCCGGTGGAGTTCTGAAGTCAGTATTCCGATAATGAATACTCCAAATGCCCATTTAGCTGACAGTCAATGGTATTAGTAATTGGAAGTGGCCAAGCATTGAGGGGCTTAAAGACTTCAGGGGGAAACTTGTTCACTCGGCAAATTGGGATCAAGAATACGACTTTACCGGCAAGAGGGTGGCCAACATTGGTATCGGCTCCTCTGGGGTTCAGATTGTTCCCCAACTGGCAAAAATGGTGGACTCGATGGATGTTTATATTCGAACGCAGACTTGGATATCTCCTGCACCTGGGATCAATGAGCCAACCGGCAACGATCCTGACATGGATCCTGAGCTAAACTTTACTGAGCAGACGCTTGAGATCTTCAAAGACCCTAGAGCACTACGAGACTATCGGGCCGCCATTATGGATCGTCGAAGCAGCAACTTCAAGCGTGCAATTTCTGGCAGTGACCTCCAGCTTAAGGCTCAAAATCTATTTCGCAATATCATGATTGAACGACTGGGCAATACACCAAAAGGCCAGCAAGCTGCCAAGCTTCTGCTACCTAGCTTCCCTGTTGGGTGTCGACGTTTGACTCCCGGCCCTGGGTTCTTGGAGGCTATAACCCAAGACAAAATCGAGCTGCGCTGGGACGATATCGACAGAGTTACAGAAAAGGGAATTCTTACGCGATCAGGCGAGGAGAAGGAATACGATGTGATTGTATGCGCTACCGGATTCGATACTTCATTTTGCCCATCGTTCCATTTGATTGGGCGAGGAGGAGTGAATCTAGCAACGAAGTGGACGAACGAACTCCCTAAGGCTTACTTCGGTCTAACCGTACCAGACATGCCAAATTACTTTTCTTTTATTGGACCAAATAGCACTGTGAATAATGGCTCACTCGTGCTTGGGATCCAAATGACTGCAGTTTACATATATAAATGGCTCGATAAGCTTCAGACGGAGGATATCCGCAGCTTCGAGGTGCGCCACGACGCCAACGATGAGTACAACGAGCATATACAGACCTACCTGAAGCGCACAGTCTGGACCGAGGGTTGCCGAAGCTGGTATAAGCGTGGGACCATCGACGGGCCCGTTGTTGCTGTTTATGGTGGCACTACATTTCACTTTATGGAGGCAATCAAGAACCCTCGTTGGGAGGACTTCTACATCGAAAGGATTTCGAAGACGAACCGGTTCTCATACCTTGGCAATGGCTTTACTAAGAGAGAAACGAATGGAGGTACTGTCGGAACGACGCAGACCTTGGATTTTGAGGAATACTGGCGCCTGTTCGTGCCCCCGGATATCCATGATTAGAACCCCATGGACTTCTTGTGTCGTAAAGAGGAACACCTGAACGTTATCTCTGTATTGTGCTGTACTAATGTTCTGAACGACAAGTTCTATGGTTCAAATAGTTGCTGTTCTATTACAAGCAATCCATCAATTATACCATTAGGTATGGTTATCTTCCTTCGTAGTACACCTTGTTGACGAGGGTTCCGACCTGGTCGATTTGGATGCAAATCGAATCGCCATGTTGCAAGACAACTTTCGGCTGTCGCAAACAACCAATCCCCGCGGGCGTTCCTGTCAGTATGAGAGTTCCAGCTTCCAGTGTAGTACCCTGCGATAGATATGAGATCTGCTTCTTCACATCAAATATCATATCTCTTGTATTGCCATCCTGAACGACTTTGTCATTATAAATTGCCTTAATGCCCAAGCTCTGTGGATCTGTGATTACAGAGGGAGCGACCAGGACAGGCCCTGGAAGAAAATCAGTCTGGGACTTTACTATGTCACCACGATGAACTAACCTATTGGGCAACTCCCATCCAGTCCTTTGGAAAAAGACCACTGTGCGTTGACCCTTTGGAAACCACGCGCCGACACGTCGTTAGACGCAGTATAGCCCAGTACATGATCCAGGGCTTTTTCTTCTGGAATGTCTCTACAAGTCTTGCCGATAACGACACAGAGCTCAGCCTCATAGTCACTCGTTCCATCTTGGGCACACTTGGGGATGCTGATTGGTTCGGGATATGGTGAAGATAAAGCCGATCGAGGCTTTGTGAATACTATAGGGGCCTTTGGTAGCTCAAGGTGACACTCCTTTACAATTGAAAGGCTGAATTAGTGTTGACCAACACAGTAGGGCTGTGGGTATCATACTCTGGCATGGTCTGCGTAGTTAAGTCCTAGACAACGGATATAATTGCAGTGCTCCTTTGATACTGGAGATAGGAGCTTGATGACAGTCAGTGAGTTATCTATGGTTTGGAAGTCCTTTAATATGTGCTGGTCCAGCCTGGAGTAGTTCACTCACTTGCTTCACATGGTAGATCTGGTCAGTGACTTTTCCGTCAAAAATACCTCCATCGATAAGGTAAGCGGATATATCCATTCCATTGACTGAATCTAGACCAATGTCTCTGGAAGCATCAACAAGTTGGCCTAGGTGGATTTGATGATCCTCAATTGCAATGAATCGGATTAAATGTGTCCAAGGAGTCATGGTGTGTTGGGAAAAAGGGAGTTGGGTTAACTATTCAGGCGCAATGTATTGAATGAATTCGAGCTTTGCTGTCTAAGGT
The DNA here is from genome assembly GCA_009193525.1 of Aspergillus sergii. Taxonomy (NCBI): domain Eukaryota; kingdom Fungi; phylum Ascomycota; class Eurotiomycetes; order Eurotiales; family Aspergillaceae; genus Aspergillus; species Aspergillus sergii. The sequence continues at coordinate 93,528 of ML741777.1, forward strand.
AATGTAGATTGGGGTTTCGTTGGCTACTTATTACCCTTCGGCTCCATGGCCCGGCATCAGGCCCATCATTCCACGGAAATAGTAACTCCCCAACTCAAGTGGCACTGATTCATGTTACTTGCCAGCTCATCCGGTTGCTATAAGGAGACCACTTCGAAGTGGAAACACGTCACTAAGGATGATAATCGCGCAACCTTTATATCCCGACTACAGTCTACTCATGTGGTCTCTAGCTATCGTAGAATCTTGTCAGGAAGGCTTTTTTAGCGTCTAGCTAGTGCACCTCTCCAATCCTTCTTTGTAAGGCGTTAGGAGTATTCGATACTATGGACAAGAACCGTTAAAGTATCGCCATCGCATTTGGCGGCGATGCTACAACCCCCTGATATCTGAGTGGAACGCTCGTCACGAAAAAAGACCAGCGATTGTGTCGCTTGCACAAGTCTGCAAGTGCATCCAGATCAAACAATTCTCCGATGGGCGTTCCCCATCCCGCCAACAATATCGGATGAAGCATCCATTCCTCATCCACGGGTGCTGTCACATATTAGCCTGGTTATGAAGGACTACGGGTGTCACTTACGGATGCATTCCAGGGCAGGACTATCCGCTGCAATGGCCGCAAACTGTCGCTCCCAGAGCCAGCGCGTCATGTCTTCACCTTGTTTGAGGCCAGGCCAAGTATGATTGGCAGTCAACAATCCTTTCTTAGTCTCAGTGTCAAAGCTAGTATATGTAGAAGCATAACCAGTTCGCACAAAAAGGATGTCGCCCTGGCGAACCTGGACATTCCGTGTGGCGAGTATCTCCTCAATGTCGTCAACGGTGATGGGATGAGTACTCATAGGATCGTATGGGAGGCTCTTTTCCGAAGCCCATAAGGGGTAATCTATCAGGATTCCACGTCCAGCGATCGCCTTTTCAGCCCAGCCGTCAATGCCGTTTATGCTACGATCTGGACCTTCATGAATATCGTGCTGGGTGACCCTGTTATAATAGATTTAGGTCCTGATGGCTTTCAAGAGTGCGGCCTTACTCACCCGTTGTAAAACTTGCCCTCGGCCTGATAGGCGAAGTGACGGAACGAATCCCATTGAGCACTAGTTTGTGTGTTGAACGTAATCTTGAGGAAGTCAGTTGTGTATGACGGGATATCAAATCAGTAGCACCTACGATATCGTCATTGATCACACGGGGGGCTTTGTTGATAATCTTCTGCTCGAAATCAATACGCCCCAGGAGGGCAGGCTTCACGGCGTCTAGAGGAAGGCTTGAGCGGGTCAGAAGTGGTTTCGGAAAATCGCCATATCGAAGCCTTACTTCAATGTTGCTCTCTCGCCTGTCTGGATTTCTTCGCTGGCAGCCTTCCGGACGATATCATCCGTAAGATGATTAAGCGCTCCCAGAGCCGGATTTTTCCAAAGTCCCCAAGCAGAGTGGTGAGGGTCGCCAGCCCGGAGAGGCAGCTCATCGAAGCTGGGGATCGGTCGAGCTAGAGGAGACGACATGCCTTCAGGTTGGCTATGGATAAGACAAGGTTGTAAGGAAAATACAGGATCGAAGTATACTGATCGATTCCAAGTTGCAAAGTGCACAAACTGCGCAGTTATGCGGGCTATTTACGCGCTGGCTGCCCTCTCCGGGGAACTGCCCTCCGCGGAGATGTGGGGAACTAGTTTTACATTTCTAGGACTATCAACCGTAGCAGAAAACTCCAAGTGTGTTTAGATTGTATATGGCTCTTTCCTCACAAGGCTATAGTCTTCGAACGAAAACATAGCCTAATCTAATCAGATACTTTCCAAACACGACGGTACACCGGTGCGGTATGCAACGCGGAAATTCTTTCCGTCCATGGAGTCATAACTGCTTTCTTCCAGATATCCCCACCCAAGCCGTTGGGATCTCCCCATTCATGAATGGCAAGATATGGAGCTGCAGATGCGTCATGCGGATTGGAAGCATGAGCAAGCTGCATACGGATTCCAGCTAACCAGCCCGGCACAGTCGATAGCATGGGTATGTGTTCTTGGTCATACCATTCAGTGAGTTCCTGGATGGTTGCTTTATCGCCGGGTATGGTCATTCCAACTGTGATGACAGTGGCCGTAGTAAGCGAGGATTGGCGTATCTCGCATATTCCATTATGCAGCTGCCAGTGGTAGCTCACCAGGTGTCCTTGACTCAAGCGAAGCTGTAGATGCTCCTCTATCTGAGGTAACGGTGGAAGGTTGTCATCATTGACATGGTAAATGTTGACATGGCGATGTTTATTTCTCTCGGACATTGGGTCATTGGCATCGAGATAATGAAGGGGCGACAATGCAGCCCATCCAGAAAAGATTCCTTTTCGCCACAACGAAAAGACTTCATTCCCTGTTTGGTGAGGCTCAAGGAAGATGAGAAGATATCTAACCATGTCGGATCGACTAATTAGCAATTGGTAAGACAAGAATCATTTGGGATACTTTGAGTTCGCCACCAATCGAAGAACGTCAAATGGGTATGTTTTGTAAACTAGTCGCCTGAGGTTCCGGGGAACTAGAGTGCGCTCACCCCGGCCATGGCGCAGTCCATATGGGTGCCACGGGCCCTCTTGGGTTTATATCTGATGCTCTCCATTGATGATATAGTTCAGGCTCTTCGGAATATCGGTAAATATCTTCAATACACAACAAAATCAGTCACGTGTTAGTCCACGAGGAAGATGCCGCATATTATAATTGTCGGAGCCGGTCTAGCTGGACTTGCGTCTGCGCTATCTTTGCGCAGAGCTGGGCATACCGTTCAAGTAAGTGTGGTAACCACGCGAGAAACTGTATTATGGTGCGATCTGATACTCAAAGTACCAGGTCTTCGAAGCATCCCAGCTTGGATTCAGAGATACCGAGGGGACAATTGCCCAAATTGGTCCGAAGGTAAATGATATTTTGAAAAGGTGGGGTGTTGATACCGCAGTTGCCCGGCCGGTCTTGATCAAAGAAGTACGTGCTGCGATGCATCGAACAGGGATTGCATTCCTAACATATTCAGGTCTCCGAGTTCGGCCAAGATGGGAGCCCGAGGGCCACTTACGAAGGGCCTAAACCAGTAAGAAGCCCCTCGTCCATTTGAATCACACTGTTGACGGGGTCGTTACTGTATTTAGCCTGGGTGGAGTTATTACCAGCGTACTAGACTGCATGAAGCTCTACTCCGCTCAGCCACGGCCCCAACGGGATCCGGTCACCCAGTGCAAATAATTTCAGACATGAAGATCAGTGTGATAGATCCAGACGCTGGCCTGGTCATTTCCCAGGAAGGCCAGACTTATCATGGGGATGCCATCATCGGAGCTGATGGATGGCATGTGAGTTAAAATCTAGATGATTGTCTTCCTAGCCTCACGCCGTGGAACTAACTCTATTGAAGTCTATCTCACGCAAGGCTCTTCCCCTCAATGGCACCACCGTTCCTGCTCCTGCAAAGGTAACTATTCATCTAAATGTGGATATTTCTGGGCACGAGCAAAACCAAATAGTAGAGAGATTCCGCCTGCAACCTGAACGATATGAGAAATGGTGCGGAGCAAACGCCGAACTCAAACTATATTCTGTCGAGCCAGGGGCCATTCTCATGGATACAACGCTTTCGGTAGAGAGTACAATTGGCAAGTCTCGGTTTCCAATTTATTTAATTCAGATCTTGAAGTTGGCTGTCACATGTTTGGGTATACTAATTTAGACAAACTAGATCTTTCCGTGGAATCCCTGAAAGAAGAGCTACTCAGGGTGTTCGGCAGTGCAAATTCCCCTTTGAAAGAGCTACTGGGCGCTGCGAAGTATGAAGATATTCAATTTTGGTTCTATCCAATCTTGCCCCATGTCGAAGAATGGGCATTCCGACGATTGGTGCTCATTGGAGATGCCGCACACCCTTTCCTTCCTTGTGAGTTATTCCAAATCACCTAAGTCTGTATAGGCACTGACAGCCTTTGTAGTCGAACCACCGGGAACATCCCAGTCAATAACCGGGGCAGATGCTCTTGCGGAAGTACTCAGGTCTGATGTGCAAGTGGATGACATTCCCAAGCATCTAGCTGCGTGGGTCATTCCTCGAAAGGAACGGGTGAAGACCATTCTCGGGATGGAGAGGAATGATTGGTTATCTACGTAGATCAGCTACAGCCAAAGGTGTTCTGATGGACTTCCTAGTTATCATCAGTCTTCCTTGGCGGTGACACGAAGTAACTGACCCATTCATCAAACTCCGAGGCCGGCTGACGTGGTGGGAGAACTGTGTAGTTATTTCAAATAAGCCTAGCCAACAAGACGCGTCTCTTGGAGCCCTTATCTCGTTCTTTTCGGAATCACCTGGTTATTTCCTTCATTGTCACTCTATGGTTGAAGAGCCATATGTTAAAGCTCGACTCACCGAGACATAAGACCTACTTGACCAATATCCCTCACTAGTATGAAACCGGTACAGATACTTAGGGTTCCATCCAAGTGATTCCTATCTAGCGGGTTTAGGTCAGTAACATGGCAGTGACTTCATACGTAACGCAGCGGTACAAAGAAGCCACTCCGGCCTACCGAGAAACCCGGAAAGGGATTGACTGTACGGAAATGCCCACTTATATATGCATCTTTTAAACCCATAGTAGTTGACGAGGGCTGAGAATGATGCATTTGTTGTTCTGCTCATTTCTTCTACCTCTTTCTGGGCCAGATCTTTAGGGATTGAACGACGCTCAAGTACTCAGGGTCATACCTACCAAAAGAGGGTTGTCTTAGTCTTGGGCCGACTATATGGATTGTATATGCATGTCTTATTAATACCAGATCGCTAGCAACACTTTCGAGTAGTGGATCTTCGCCAAGTGCTGGCACATTCGCTTCTCTAGATGGGAATAAAGATTCATGGGTTAAATGTAACTAGGTTCGAGCCTAATTAGGATCGGCCGGAACAAGGACTGGTCCGTCTCTGAATTGAACGCCCAGATGATCAGCTAGGAGCACGATGGAGTCTCGTATATTGGCGACTTCCTCTCTGGTTGCACCGTTCCACATCATTCCCTTCATATGATTGCGAGCCTGCCCTTTGCAATCAATGCTGATTAGGGCTGTGATAATCGCCTGGCTGGACTCGAGTTTATCAAGGATCTTATCGAAGGAAAACACGTGTGGATAAAGAAGCTCTGTGAATCATCTGTCAGCCAAAAGACCTACTACTCTTTGAAATGTTTCGGGGCAAGCAAGGTCTAAAGGTGGACGAACGGGAAACTACATAGAAATAATCTGGACAGCATTTTCGAACAAAATCATCTTCCGTGTTGAGGTCTGGAACGTCTCGGTATAGGCTTTTCAAGAATGCATCGCCGCGAGCCACCGCCGCCGTGTGATCATCATCGTTACTACTATGAGGATAAGCCGCCAACATCGCCAAAGGAGTTCCCGTGCTCCCGTACCGATAACAAGTATTGTCTACCAAATGAGGTGGAGTCGAGAGATACAGTTCTCTCACGGCATTTCCAGTCTATGGGCTAGTTAGGGTGACATCTCAACCGATTCAGATTTGGCCGTAAACGCAGGGACCCACTTTTGCTGCACCATGGAGCCCAGCAGCCTTGACCAGAGCTTCTTTTATCTTGCGAGTTTCCTTGGCGTGGTCTTCAGGTGGAATATACTGTTCCAACAGATGCGTGTATAACGGCCCGATTTCTTCCGGGAAGTTGAAAGAACTTAGAGCAATGATTGTGGTAATATACCATTTGAAGCGGGTATTACTATCGCCATGCGCGGCAAGCCGCTGGACCAAACCGTGGTCCAGTTTCGGTGCCATAATGAGGTGAGGACTCGTCTGCAGTAGGAATAATACGCTTCAATGTTCATTTAATGAAACACGCGCCAAGTCAGGTGGTCTTTCCCCACCCTTCGTTGCGGGGGCATCACGAATGCTTCCGGGGAGCTGAGAGGCTGCATTTCATTCCCCGGAACACAACCTGGGGAGTGGGGCCGAGATACCGAAAGACTCGGCAAGAATTCGGCTTACTTACTTTCGTAGGGGTCAATCGGAGTGCGGTGGGGTGACAGTTGGACATCAACTGCCTTAGGTGCTTAAAAGAGGCCTTCGGAGTCCCTATTAGCACCTACGATCTATCACATCCAACATGGCTGTCGTTGTTAATCCATACATCCCCCTAGCATCTGTGGAAAATCGTGAAAAGGTTAGCCCTTCTTCCTCTCCTTCGGCTGAAAGTTGTTCTTAATGTGGGGAAAGTACTTGTCTCTAGTTCACGATGTCGCGCAGGAGACACATGAGAATGAGCCAGAGTGTCTTGCCTATTGTTGGACTCGACCAGTCTCAACGTCAGAAACTCCCACGGATGGCCATACCTTTGTACAGGGTATCGAGGTGTATGTGTATTGCCCTGGAGCCACTGTTACGGTCTTGCTAAGATATCCCTTCGTGGACTTTTGTAGATACAAAAGCCTTGATGCTCTCGCAGTAGTGCATCGAAGCAGCCCGCCATATCTCAAGATGCGGGAAGTCGTCAACTCAACTGGACTAATTACTTTTCCCAAAGGCGGCGTGCCTCTGTATCAGCCTGCTGGAACTGGATTTCTGACCAAAAAAGGGGCAGCCGAGGCAGTCAGTACGGCGAACCAATTCGTAGTTATACAGTATACTGTTAATGGTTCTGATAACTTCTCCTTCTTCCTTGATCAGGAGAAGATGTTGTGTAATGAAATGAAGGCGACCGAAGGTGTTCAGACTATGTGGTGCTTCGTCCCGGATGACAGGGAAATGGAAATCCCAATCACGATTTTCATACGACTAGCAGACGCATCATACTATGACGAACTGGAAGCCAGGGTCTTGTCGTTTGAGTAGGTCCTCCCCATCACGCTACCTCCACACCTTTTACTGCCATCCGTGGAAGTCTAACTGTAAGCGGGTGAGTTGTTTAGAGCGAACACTTTGGCTGCAGATGATATCAGCAAGACACGTTGGTGGAAGGGCGAAGGGTTCGGATTCTTCCGGCACGAGGTAGATGATTAAGATAGTGTGTCTCAGGCATTCCGAGACACACATTTGCTATCCCGTACAGACTAGCACATATGAACGGCATTGCTTTCAAATGAAGATGGTTGCAAGTCGTCCAAGAGTAACTCGTATAATACATGTACTTGAGGCTTGAGACGGTGCCACGGGATCATAGTTCACGACCAGTGCCTACACCAATCTGGATCGACGACTCCGATCCGGCACTTTGACCAACATGGCGCGTCAACTGGGAGATCCTCCTTACATCCATTGGGATTCCCCAGAACCCCAGATTGCGGGGTGTCCGCCGGGTCCATTCCCCCACACGAAGTCAATGGGTCTGTGCAGAGTATCCATTATAAAATCAAGCAAATCCTTGCAGTCAATTCCTTATGTTCTGTTCCCTTGGAGACAATCTTCTGGGGCCTATCAGTTTAAGCCTACGGTTACCATGCCCGATTCCAGAACAAAGCCCCCAATCCATTGGGGCACCTTCTTCATCTGCTTGCTCATCTCCTTTGGCCAGTTTGTCGGCGCCTATGAGTCCGTAATTATCGGGACAACTCTCCAGAAGCCCGACTTCATGCGGCGAATGGGCCTTTGGGACAGCAATGGCAATAAGACAGCCAAGTATGGCTCTCTGGAAGGGGCCATCGTTGGTTTATTCCAGGTAAGTGTCTTCTTAGAGCAGGTTGATTCTAGTGACAAATCGTTGTAACCCCCCATTGCATCACACAGGCAGGAGCTGTATTCGGTACTATCATCAGTGCTATTGTGATGACAAAATGGGGCCGCAAAGCTGGCCTTGCATTCGGATGTGTCGTCTCCCTGGCAGGCCTGGCAGGCATGACAGGGTCAATGAATGTCGCAGAATTTCTGGTGTTCCGGTTCATCTCTGGACTTGGAACATGGGCGTGTGGTGCAGCAGGTTAGTTGCCAGCACCAAGGAAATCCCCGTGGACTGACAGATACAGCTTCCGTTGCCATCCCCGAGCTTTCTCCTCCCTCACATCGGGGACTATTTGCGGGATTAAACGGAGTAATGATTGGACTGGGTGTTGCAACAGCATCGTACGTTGGGATGGGCTTCTACTTTTGTGACGATGAGGTGGCTTCATGGCGCGCGCCGATGGGCATCCCCCTCTTCGCGCCTATCACAGTGCTGTTGACGCTCCCCTTTCTCCCTGAGTCCCCACGATATCTCCTCTTACAAGAGAAGCCTGAAGAAGCACAACGTGTATTTGGCAAACTCAATCCGCGATCGAACACTCCAGCAGTCGATGCATATCTTGACGAGGAATTCAACCAAATGCATCAACAAGCTGCTTACGACCGGATCCTCGATTCATCTTGGAAGGGCCTTTTCACAACCCCTACCTATCGTCGACGGATAATATTGGGATGCACTCTTGCTGTTCTTAATCAAAGTACGGGGGTCTTTGTGATCAACAATTACGGTCAGACATTCTACGAGCAGCTTGGGTTTTCTCCCTCCGCCTGCCAGCTTCTACAGGGAAACCGTGACCTTAGTGAGTCTGAGAGTTTCTAATCCCTATTTAATTATTCTGTCTTCTTCTCTATACTACCTGACTAACATCTCTTGCCAGTTGCCTTTTTGGGTAATTTTGTAGGTTCTTGGATCGTCGATCGCATCGGACGGAAAGCCATTCTTCTGTTCGCTTTCGCAGGTTGCTTCACTTGTGTGCTCCTTGAAGGCATCATGGTCGCACTTTACGCCGACTCAGATAACGCGGCCGGTAAGAATGCCGGTGTAGCATTTCTTTACCTTTTCCTTGTCTTCTACGGCACAGGTATCGATGTGGGCACATATGTCTACCTTGGGGAAATGTTCCCAAACCATATTCGGGTTAAGGGAGTAGGACTTTCTCTCGCTGCCATGAATGTGGCGGCAACAATCTATCTATCCGTGACTAGCATTGCTATAGCTTCAATCGGCTGGAAGTTCTTCTTGGTAAGACAGCTCCTGTGTCCATGCTGGGGATCCGCTTCCTCGCGTCTTCTCCGCCGTGGAGCAGATATGCTAATCCAATGCTTTCCCCAGGTCTTTGTCGTCATCACCTTCGTTGGTATGCTTTGGGTTGTCGTATTCTTGCCGGAGACACGCGGTCTTCCCCTGGAAGAGATTGAGACCTTATTTGGAAATGATCAAGACATCATGGTCTTCACATCAAGTCCTCCTAGAACGGATGCTGGAACACATGATCACGAGAAGGGTCTTACGGAGCACGTTGAGACTTGATGCGGTTTCTCAAACTCGTCTAGTTCTTATCCCTCTAGTTTCAATTAATCTTTGTCGAGGTTGGGGACAACAGACTATCATCCTGTATTTCTATCGAATGGCGGGTCGAGATGCGGCCTACTCAACGTGACTCCTCTACTATCGAGAAACTAATTCTATACTAGTCAGCGTTATCCCATTTGATTGATGTCATGTTAAAGTGAACCTGCGGGTGTGGCTGGGAAATACATACACACATGTCTACGTCTTCCCCGGAACAATATGGAAGGAGCCTGGTCCGTGGGACGAGTAGTGCAGATATCCTTCTCCACCATCAGCTGAACACCGCCTCCAGTGTTTGGGCCCCTTAGCTGTCTGCAAATTGAATAATTAAATCAAACCACTCAGGCCACGGGAGCCCCAGAACAATTGTCGCCTACGACAAACTGCCTTGATAGACACTCGCCTGGGATATGGGGTGAGAAATTCGTGTTTTAAGTCCATTTATTCCCCCGGGGGACTTCAATGATGTGACTAGTCTAATACGGTGGCACTCCTTATGTGAGCTGTAGATCACAATGTCATACAGGTCAGCTTTTGACTCATAGGCAACTGCCAACAAGAATTCGTGCTTGGAATGGAAACGGATCTAGGACATAGTTTCCCTGGCAACACAACTTGGAACGCATAGCTCTAGTGGAATCTTCTCCGATGGAGCCGTATCCACTCCCTCCCATAGTCATTGCCATTGGGTGTCCGCACGATCGTATGGATATGATATTTTGCCGGTTCCTCGTTCAGCAGGAATACGCCAGAGTGGTGATCAAATTCTATCATCAACACAGGACTCTGAATACGATAATAGAACGCATCCTCGTCACCGTATCCACCAATCCAGCAAAAGTAAGTTTCGTCCCAGTGTCGTTTGACCTGGTTTACGCGAGCGTTGTAGGGTCCAGATGGAAGAATATCGAGATAGAAAGAGATGAGGTGCAACAGGTCCTCCTGTTGTGGCTGTGGCATCTGTTCTGCTTTGATACCTTCGTTTGGAATCACTCTGTTATCCTGAAACGCTCCACCCAGGTGTCTCTGTGTATATGTCAGTGGCACTACCTACACCTGTCCGCTTTCTGAGCTAATTACCTGATCTGCAGGATTCCAGCGGTCATCGGGCATTTGTTCGTCATGTAAGGTCTTGTATACCTGAGCGCGGTGCTGTAGGTCTTTGGGAAGAGATTGCATCAAAGAGAGAGGCAAACTTCCTGCCGAGTCCAAGATGCGGACTCCTGTATCGGGTCCCGAATCGATTATCTGTTCCAGCGTTATCAGGAACAAAGGCCTAAACTAGCTCCATTCAAACGGATCACATACGTTTGGCTCAGCCCCCAGAAATATCGGGCTCACTGTCATCTGTTTACCAACTGCCACGATGTTCAGGCTCAGATGGTGGCCAAACAAAGAGAATCCCCAAGGTTCGGTAGTGGATGGCTTGCCGTAGAGGGTGAATCTAGGAACCGGATTAAAACATTGAGCAAGCAACTTCCAATACGGACAGTGGACCATACTGATAGCTGTATCTGTTGAGAATCGATTTGGCATTGCATAACTCGCCAAGAAAGTCATTTGTCTGCATCGCACCCAGAACTCGGGAGTAGCCAACTGGGCTCAGACTTGCTTGGAGCAGCTCGAGAATTGCCTGCCGTTGCTCCTCGTTCAAGTCTTCCAGGCGAACTCCCGTTCGGTAGATAATGAATTCCGGGTTCGACCATTTTCTCCTGTACGTGTTCTGTAAGCACAGGTTTGCGCCCCAAATCGGTCTGTTAAGCATCCATGTGCTTTTCACTAACCAGTTATCCGAGTCAATTTCATGGTTGAATTTCTGCAGCTCGACTGGATCGAACAACTGCAGAATGCGATTGGCACGATCAACCTAGTTTGAAGTAAAATCAATTCCAGGCTCCATTGGCAGACGATCGCTTGACTAACCATCTGTTCAATTGGGGCGCCTTCATCCTCAAGGTGAAACAGACCTTCCTTACGAGTCCCGTCCACAGTGATACCGAAGAATGGCTCATCCAATTTCGAGACCCATTTCGACACTATTCTTTGAGGCCCGGGCGCATTCACGGTGTTTTCCGAGTAAGTCCGAGCATCAAACTTGTGGAGATCTTTGATTTTTGGATGGTCTAGGAAAATGTCAACTTGGACTCCGTACCCTATACTATAATAACCCTATATTTGACCGTGGAGGCTGAGCCATACCAGGTGGGGGCACATAGTCCCGGAAATTTGCCGCCATGTTGCAGAAGAGTTGATTTCGTATCAGAGGCTCCCACGAATGTTATATTTCGAACAAGGTCTACGTTATTGTACGTATCCATGGGCCTGGGCATGGGAAGCGATCTGCTATCAGGTCCCCGGGAAGTCAACGTGACCTCCCCGGAAGACGGACTAATTGGCGATTCATCCATTCATGGAGGCATTTTTCACGGCCCCCTCAGCAACCTTCAACATTTCTTCAAAAAGGACCTGAAACTGGTTCCGTGATTTCACGCCATTGCACAAGCTCGTGATGTGCAGAGTTCCGTCGCGCATATGCTCTAGGTTCCCTCTGGCACCTTTCCGATTGGGCTCCTTCATGATCTGTCGGTAGAAGATCGAGATCGCTGCCATACAGTATTGCACCACGAAGCCTCCGAGCCGCCCTGCGATTCTCTGTTCGGATGTACTACTATTTAAAACATCAATCACCGACCGGGCAGAAGCCAAACAGATGGCCTCGCTGGACCGCACCCGGGCGCCTAATTGAGTGGGTCTGCCGTTCGGCTTTTCGCTCGATAAGGTGATCGAGATCCAATGGATGGAACGCATCAGGTTATGGTATTTCAAATGCAAGATGGCAATGATGGAATAGAGGGGATCATCCGCCAGGATCTGTTGGTCTGGTCTGAAATCCATTGGAATGACGTCCCTCCAGGCCAGCAGTCGTGCGTCTATGTCGGCGATGTGAGCCAGGGCGCTATTCAGAGATGCGCTATCTTTTAGCAGGAGGTGAATCTCATTTGCAATCATTGCCAGGCCGATATCCCAGTCGTGGATATAGATCCCCGGTCGGTCCATCGCCAGCGATGAGCCCTCCGGTTCAGGGACGGACCGTGAGAGCTCGAGGTTTGGCGGGACCGTCGTGGCAGGAGGTCGACCTTCGGAAAGAGAAAGGAACGCATCCAAGGTATATGCCACGGACCACAGCCTCGATCTCAGATGGATCCGCTCGGCACTAAGCCCCAGCTGGGAAGGCGTTTGCTGATGCAGCCCCAATGACTGCGCAGTTCGTATGGCCATACCACATGTCATCCACGCGATCCCGGTCTTCCCACAGTACAAGAGAAACACCGTGTGCAGAAGCAGTACTTGCGTAGATTCCATAAAGGGGTTTGCCATGACTTGGTCTATGAGATACCATGTCTGCTCTTGCAAGAGCTTGGCAGTCTCCCAGCTGTCAGTGCCCGAGCGAGAAGGAGAGGCTAGATTTCCGATCGCAACCACCAAGCAGAAGCGGGAGTAGACCGCAGCAGAGAGCGCACTCGGGTTATCATAGATGTGTCGCCATTCTTGGAAGAATGGACTTTCCATGATAGGATACAGCAAATGCACAAAATCGTAGTACGCCTTTACCCCTTGCTCAGCAAAATCTCGTTCCGGTAGAGGTGGTGTCCGAAAGGGTGTCGACAGCGCCATTTCATCAACGTGCTGAATGCCACGAACTAGATGACTCAAGATCGTAGATTCCATCGACCCCCCGTGGGTGGAGCTGGAATGCCTCAGACACTCGAAGATCGTTGATCCCACCGAGCCCATTCCAATGAATTTGCTATCCAAAGGTCCTTTCTTCAGAAATAACTCGTGGGCCGATTGAGGGGGCAAAGGATGGTCAACCAGTTCCGAGTGAGGTTGCGGACCGAAATTGCCCAACTGTGGTAAGTCTAAAGGAAATGACGATGCGGAAGGTCCTTCACCACTAAGCCGTGGAGTCGGCAAGTGGTTGTATGAAACTCCAGAGACAGCTTCATCGGCACCATCGAGCTCGTCCAGGGACGTGGACAAGTGCGAATTCGATGGCCAAAGAGGCGCGAATACCAGGCCCAGGTCGTGAGCATACTGATCAAAGTCAGGCGCCATCTCGACGGGGTGAGCCATGTCAGGCTCACTAGTCGGGATCCATGGGCCTGGCATTTGAGCGGGCTCTGAAGAGAGCGCTGGCGGCAGCTGCGGTGCTGCAGTCGCGCGTTGCTCTTCACCGGTCGTGGTGACTGGCGCAGGATGAGGTCTCTCTTCAACCTCATCATGTTGGGTCGCTGATGCTCTTGTTGGTGGTCGCTTTCGCTTCCGACCTGCGGTTTCCGAGCCCTTGGAAGGTTCAGAAGTCGAGCATTCAGCCCTGTAGAGCTGGCAATTCAGACAGGGACGCTGCCCGGTGCATTTGAGCTGTTTTTCTCAGCGAGGTTGGAGTACCCGTTTTGATACTTTGGCACTTACCCGTTTCTTGCGACAGTAGTCGCACGCGCGCGTCACACGTCTGGGTGGTTGCGCAGGCTCCATATCGGTCAGCCCCTTGGAATGGATAGGGAGAGGATTTGCGACCGGAGAGGGACTTGAGGTTGAAGACCGTCCCAATGTCGATCCACCCGAGGCTAAACTCTCGCTGCTTAGTCCGGGATCGCTGACGCAGCCACCCCCGCTTCATCAAGTAATCTACTAGTACAAGAATTATGTTCATAGCACGTAAAATATTTGATTTAGGTATACTGCTTAGCTTAAATTTTAAAGAAGGTAAAGTATTTGTTAGCCTGACCAACCTGGCCCAGTTGCCTGGAATAACAAACATTAGCCCTAATGTCATGCATATATATATCCATCATGCACCTCCGTCACCTGCGCCAAAGCACAACACGTCTACAATAACCCCCAGGCCATGGCCCTATGGACTTCCAAGCTTGGAGAAAAATAAAGAGAATGCAGGTGGCATACCAAGGGAAAAGTCAGCCGTGCAATACCAAAAAGCGACTGGCATTGGCAATGGTCTACAGGACATGTTGGCAGGCTGACCCGGAATATGGTTCTTCCGGCCTCTCAGCGGTCCCACAACACCTTGTTGTTTTAGGCACCGTGTTCTTTTGATAGCTATCAATCCAACCATTGAGAGAGAACGTGGTTAAAGGCCTCTTACCCAAGGTTGGCGAGATTCTGTCGGAGCTCCTCTGCCAATTGCGGGATATCCAAGTCGTCTGAGATGGGCTTTCTATTCCACACGCCAATCTTCCTGACCGTGTCGATTAGAGCAACGACCGATGCCACCCCGTTTCCAATCGATATCGCGCATTTAATATGGCTTCTAGTTTGCCTGGTGGCTCCAATAGCGGCAATTGACGCAGCAACAATCAGCTCGGTTTCCTGCAATTCGAAGATCGGACTGGAGCCAACCAAGTACCCCCAGATAGTGGTTCGCCCGAAGTATGCTACCCAGTCCAAGTTAGTCCATAGGCGACAGACGGCGTAACATATCCTACTATCTTGTGGACCGTGACATACATAATTCGGGGAAATATTGCTGAACCATTGTTCGTACTTCCGAGTTGCCTACACCCCGGTAGAGTGCCCCAGTAGTCTCCAGCCCTCGTGCTGTATAGTCGACATCTCGGAGATCCCCCCTACACAAAGCAAACACCCAGATCATTAGTGCATCCGTCTCAGCTGAGACACCGGTATGCTCAGTTTAGCACAACTCACCTTCTAGGGCCCTCGACTTCTTCTATACCCCACTGCTTCAGCTCATTTACCAAGCCAAAGCAAGCTGGCATGCAATTGGGCAGGCCCACAAATGGCACTGCGATGGTAATGGCCTCCCTGATGGCTGGAAAGAATGCTCGCATATCCTCCACGGTCTTACCTTTCGTGACATCTTGAACTAAACGGACTACCGCATCGCCGCGGCCTTGCGCACATAGAATAGCGATCTTGGCGAGACGTTAGCTCCACAATCCAAGCCCCCCCCCCCCTAATAATATACTCACAATGATCCCGGCAGCAAGTCTCTCGGAAGAAATTGCGTTACTCAATTTCTCATGTAGGTCGATGAATAGCTCCCTATTGTAATCGGCGGCATCGGGAGCAATGTTCGCATTGGTATATCGAGTCTCGAATTCAGTCGCCATTTTGATCGCAGCAGGATTTATGTGGTTGCAGGCCACCCGATCCACCGGTCTTTATATACTTGTGAGTATATGGTCACCTTGGGCAATCTAATGGGATGGGAACAGAATTTGAATGTTCACCGTGGACCTTTGTCGTGCTCCGTGGAGGTAGCAGAGATACCCGAGGAACAGCCTATGATTTCCGGGGCATCACTTACCCGCATATGACTGCCTTTCATTAGCTGAGGTGTATATCTACTTCATTTAAAACAGGCAGTGTGGATCGATCCTTGCTCTAGGACAATGGTCCACATCTCCATACGCTTCACATCACCATGGCCACGGACATACTTCCCCCGTTTTCGAAGACATCCGTCTTGATCGTCGGAGGCGGACCGACAGGTCTGACGGCTGCGCTTTTACTTGCCCGCTATGGCCTGACAGTGGTTATTGTGGAACGTCACCATCATCGCACCGGCCAGCCTAAAGCTCATGCGATCAACCCTCGGTCGCTGGAGATCTTTCGTCAGATCGGCCTTGACACCACACGACTACGGAAGTCAGGTGTACCACCGGAAGAGGGCGATACAGTGCGCTTTGTGGTTTCAATGGCAGGGAAGGAGCATGGCACACTTCCTTACGAACGACAAGGCCCTGAGACACTCGAGATAACCCCGGAGCCCTTGTTCAATATTCCCCAGCCCAGTCTGGAAGACTTTCTTATCAGCGCCGTAGAAGGCCACGAGAATATCACCTTCTACCGGGGTGTGCAGTGGGAAAGCTGTTCCCAACTTGACCGGAGTGTCCTTTCGTCGAAGGTCAGGGAGAGAGCGACGGGTGGCTTAAAGGTTGTGGAGAGCGGATACGTTCTCGATTGCGGTGGCGCCAACTCGCGCGCCCGAGATCTGCTGGGAATTCCATTTTCGCCGTTGCCTCAGTATGTTCAAAACGAGGTGCATCATCTCTCGGTTCACTTCAATGCTAATCTTACTCGCTTCAACCCTGGGACTTTGTGGTGGATCTCGTCCCCTCGGGTCGACGGCACATTTATCTGCTATGATCGAGCGTGCAACTGGGTCTTTGTCACGTACTATAACCCAAAGACTACGTCACCAAAGATATTTACTGAGCACTACTGCCGAGAATTGGTCGACAATGTGAGTGCTCATCTGACTTTGCTGCTTGACGTAGTCTGCTAACTTCGCAACGTATTCAGGCCATTGGAGAAAAGGTGCCATACGATATCCTCTCAATTACAGCATGGTCGACGTGGCCCCGCACAGCTGAATTCTATCAATCAAAGCAATTTCCTAGGGCATTTCTAGTGGGAGATGCCGCGCATGCCTTTCCACCCACGGGAGGTCTGGGTGTGAACACCGGGATCGCGGATGCACAGAATCTTGCGTGGAAGATTCATGCGGTGGAGAAGAGATGGGCTAAAGAGGCTATCCTTTCCACCTACAGTCAGGAAAGACGACCCGTGGCGGTTGCGAATGCCCATCAAAGCGTGCAGAATCAGGTCAAGTTGCGGAACTTGAAGGCTGCCTTGCGGGATCCTCCTGTAGATACAGCTTCGGATGATTGGACCCTGTGGAAAGAGAAGCTTGATTCGGAGCTTCGGGCCAATGCTGAGCACTTTGACTCGATTAGACTGCAGATTGGCTATCGTTACGGCGAAGATGAGGTTTCTAAGGAGCCATGCAATTATTACTCGCCGAGCAGAAAGCCTGGGTCTCGACTTCCGCATGCATGGATCTCATTTGCAGGTCAGAGGCTCTCTACGCTCGACCTTGTGGACGGCACGGGCTTCGTGCTCCTTCTGGCTGATAGTTCGTCTACGGGTTTGGCTGATGCTGTCCGTTCTATCAGCACCCCAGTGATTATACATACATTCTGTGTAGGCGCTGACTGTGTTGTTTTGAACGATTCGTGGATCTCTACAGTAGGGCTTTCAGTACCTGCCTCAGGACTTCTGATTCGTCCCGATCAACATATTCTGGGAAATGTGACATCTCTGGAGGATATTGAGCGACTTCTTGCCGGCTGCCTTTGCTCTTGACTCTATGCCTCTATATAACTTCCAGGCAGTTGCGTTATAGCCTTTAAGGGAATTATTTTCAAGCTAAGCACTGAACCAATAATGGTTATTCGAAACCGAAAGCTATAGAAAATGTACAGCTGTCTATCCGTAGTACATGTGTTTTAGGATCAGGCCAGTTACATCCCAATCCTACCACGAAACACTTTCCCTCGAAATGCACGGGTCTCAGATCTGTGAATAATGGCGAAAGAGGTTCTCTGTAACTCCACGGTTCATGACTTTCCAAGGCACACCCAGCTCCATGGGATCTCCACATCCCCGGATACCTCTTCAGCCACGGTGGACATCGCATACACAAAAACACAAAAAGCGCCACGGAGCCCATAATAACACTCATGGCCAGCATCACAATGGGTTCGATCTTCCAATCACCTCGCGCGATCGGCGCACCAGGAATACCATACTACACCCCCATCAACAACCCCGGCGCAGCCATTGACCCAGGGCCCAGCACTCCCACGCTCTTCCGACCACTCCAAATCCGCGATGTCACACTCAAAAACCGCATCATCGTCGCGCCAATGTGCATGTTCTCTTCCGAAGCGGCTCCCAGCTCCCCCGATGTCGGTGCCCTGACGGATTTCCACATCGCGCATTTGGGCCATCTGGCAACGAAAGGCGCGGGCCTGGTGATGATTGAAGCGACAGCGGTGCAACCTAACGGACGGATTTCTCCCAACGACTCCGGCCTTTGGCAGGAGGGGACCGAGTCGGGTCAGTTCAAGGCGCTGCGTCGGGTGGTGGATATTGTTCATAGCCAGGGAGCCAAGATCGGCATTCAGCTGGCGCATGCCGGTCGTAAAGGGAGCGTGGTGACTCCTTGGCTAGGTGAACGCGGCATCCCAATCAAAGCCGACAAGAGCGTGGGAGGTTGGCCTGACGATGTTGTCGCTCCGACTGGAGGCGAGGAGTTCAAATGGGCGCCGGGGGAGACGCAGTACTGGACTCCGAGGGACCTTAGTATAGGCGAAATTCAGGAGCTTGCAGCCTCATTTGCCAGAAGTGCACGGACGGCGGTGGCAGCTGGCGTGGATATCATTGAAGTACATGGCGCGCATGGTTATCTACTCCATCAATTCCTTAGTCCGGTCACCAACCGCCGAGAGGACCGATATGGTGGAAGCTTTGAGAACCGAATCCGGATCGTGCGAGAGGTGACCACTGCTATCCGCGCCGCAGTACCCCATGGTGTACCGCTGTTTCTTCGCATTAGCGGTACCGAGTGGCTGGACAGGACTTCTTGTGCGGCACAGACGGGCAGCTGGGATCTGGCATCGTCCATTCAGCTTGCCACGCTGCTTCCGGAGTTTGGCGTGGATCTGGTCGACGTTAGCTCTGGTGGAAATCACCGAGAGCAACGCATCAAGCCCCATGGGAACTACCAAGTAGATCTGGCCGGGGAAATTCGCAACGCAATTCGTGCAGCTGGACAGAAGACCTTGGTCGGTGCTGTTGGGTTGATCCGGGATCCTGAAGCAGCCCGCGATATCGTTCAAGGGGCAGACCAAGAAACCCTTGGTAAGGAGCAGCCGAAAGGAGATGTCATCTTGATAGCTCGCCAGTTTTTGCGAGAGCCAAACTGGGTCTTCACAGCCGCGAAGAAGCTGAATGTTCCAGTGTTACTCACGGACCAATTCGGCCGAGGACTACTTTGATTACTGAAGGATTATATCTATCTTCCAACTTATAGTTACGCGAGCGACACCATGTCACAGATAGGCCTGTAAGGATTGAGACACCAGTACTAGTATGAGAAACATGAGATCGATCCTAGTTTGAGCATGTCCACCTAGCGATGGAACAGGATCCACGCATGATACATGGACTGCCACTGAATCAACAATCTTATATCGCAATCGATAATTACTGCCGAGATGCAAAAGTAGCAACGAATCTCTCAGGTTCAGTAAATCATCCGATTCTTCATTGATCCCCATCGCACCTTTCGAACCCGGGGTTGCATCCTCGTGGAATGGATAGACCATAGCACGGACATACCATCTTCGTGTTGTCCTCTCTTTGAGCCACCGTCGCGCCTGACTGCGAGATTCTCCATGGTCTCCAGCACCCTCGATTCCACGAACCTCTCAGGTAGTGACCAGTCACTCTTCGTGGACTTTCCGAATGGCACTCGCATTGGACCCATCGAGAGACGGTAAGGCGTGGAGGCACGGTTGGAGAAACTACGTAAATTCAAAAGGAGGTGGGATGTACAAGGGGTGTTTACTAGGCAGTTGCTCGAGTAAGCGTACCAACGTATATTGCCACCATATAGGAGGATGAAGGCCTTGAGCAGCAGATTCTACGGTCGAACAGACCAATTACGACTCTTTTTCTAACCCGGTCATAGCATCGAGATCGATTGACGTGTAGTGGTAGGTACAAACGCAATTATGATGGATGATATCCTTCTAAAGCGATCCTTTTCGAAAACACCTCATTGGGCTCGCTGTTCATGTCCACGTACCGGCGCACATGTTCGGGAACTTCATTCTTATTATTCGGACCAGGGATCGGTTCCCCACAAGTCCTCCAGATGGGAATGGCACCCTCCCAATAGTGATTCGCTGCGCCTCCCTCCAGGTCCTTTTCATCCTCCGTCCCAAAGCTATGCCTAGTGTGAACATGGGACTTGCTGGTGTTGATATCCACCCGAATCACAGCTGCCCAGTCAACTTCTGCTCTCGTCGTGGGGCGTGTTCCCTCCCACCGACCCGGGACGAAATCATCCATCAGCAACTGCATGGCTTCCCATTTCTCCTCTCCAGATAGGCTGTGTGCATATCCGTTGATGGTCGCACTGCGGAAGTTGTATCCATTCCAGAACGGCGTGAAAGCTAGGAAGCATCCATCGACCTCACTCGCGGTTACCGTTACCATCAATCCTGTTTCGTTTGCAGCCTGCAGACGCTTTTTCATCTCGGGTTTGATGTAGCCGTGTGCGTACAAGACTACTTGGTCTTTGTCCGCTTTCGAAGATGAGGCTGTCGGCTTGTCAATTCGGCCGACGAGAGCGATTACGGTGGGGAAAGGATAATCCGAGTCCCCTTCATCGGGAGGAAATGTAAAATGCAGGATTCGGGGGTTGTTGACTACCCCTTGGGCAATGGTAGGAGACCAAGGGCCTGGTAAAAAAGATCAGCATAACCCATCCAGTACGATAGACAGACGAATGATTACCATCCCACTCTTCAGACATTTTTCTGTCTTGGACGAAGATGGTTTGCTGAAGGCCGTCACGAAAGACAGATGAAGCTCTACGACGCAGTGCTGCTCGCTGAAGGATGGAGGTATCTCAAAACATTTGTCGATGGGTAGGGCAGCCTGGCAGTTAACGAGTCCCATTGACTTCTTACCTGGTCCGGAGATTACGTTTCATTTTTGTGAGTTTGGGAGACCTGAATGATCTCTCACATCAAAGAATTGGGTGATGCAAGACTATGCGTCTCTCGAGCTGAATGCTCCACTATGGCATGCTGATCTCTGATCTCGTATTGTTACATCGTTGCATATGGAAATTATTGCCGACCCATCGTCCGTGTGTAGGGACTAGCGGTGAAGCTGGCGGTGAAACTGGCGGTGAACCCCACAAACGGATTCTGCATAGTGAGTACTATCCAAACCCTATCGAGGCTCCAGAGTTAGGACGGTCTCCCGCGCAGAAATGTAGGGTAAGCATGAGTCTGTTAAAGTATGCTAATAGTTAGAAGGTGTACGTTGATGACGATGAACTCTCTGTTTGCTAGCAGTGGCAGCACATTTGCGTACGTTCTCAGCTTCTGCTGAATGGCTCGCGGCGTCGCCGACCACTATAGGGTGCCCAAGAGATAGATAATTTGTTTATACAGTAGACTGGGCGGGTAGTAAGAACACCCCCTAGTCGCCCCTGTGCTGCTGCAGCAATTCGGCATGAGTTGAAGTATAAAGGAGCCTGATCTGCTACTTCTGTGAATAAGAAGGATTCTCTCGATGAATTATATATACTGAATTTACTATTCAAAACCATTATGTCATTAATACTCTATACTTCATGTCGTACACATGCTCAGAGAAAGCTACCAAAGGGATTTTTGCCCATTGAGTCACCTTTGAAAGCGACATTAAACCAATATTATGAACCATGGGAAACTATTATGGCCAACCTCCCGTCTCTCATATCTCGAATGGCATTACGGGACTCTGTTGACCGTATGCCCATTTTGTCTGTACTACATCTACAAGCAGAACCAGAGTGGCGCAGAGCGTACGTCCTATTGACATTCATGCTTCATGGTTATATCTGGGGACCGCCAAAGCCAGTAGAGGTAATACTCCATTCCCGTTTACCAATGGATGAGAGCTAAACAAAGGTTTTCAGATCATTCCACCTGCACTTGCCATCCCACTATTGAAGGTTTCCTCCCATGTTGAGCTCCCCCCAATCGCAACCTTTGCTGGATTATGTCTGTGGAATTACAAAGTGATCGACATAGATAGATCCCATGCAGATCCCGAAAACCTTCACACGGGCTTCACATTCACTGGGACAGCCGACGAGGAGTGGTTTTATTTGATATCTGTGGCCATTGAAGCAGACGGCGCAAAAGTAGTTTCGCTTGTGACAGATCTCATCACTGCATCGCACCGGCAGGATAGAGCTGCGGTGAAAGAGGGGCTGGAGTCACTATCTCAAACAATCAGCCATGTAACGTTGCTGCTGCAGCGCATGTACGAGCGATGTGATCCACATGTCTTCTACCACCATCTGCGACCCTTCTTGAATGGCAGCAAGAATGCGGCGCACGCTGGACTTCCGTTTGGTATAATCTATAGCGGTGGAACAGAGCCGCAAGAGTATAAGCAATACCGAGGGGGAAGCAATGCGCAGAGCTCGCTCATTCAGCTCTTCGACATTATTCTCGGCATTGAACACTCCTCATCCGAACGGGCCTTCTTGCTGGAAATGCGCGAGTACATGCCGGGTCCTCACCGCCGATTTCTAGAAAGAATCCCTCTCCATGCGAATATGCGCGAGTTTGTGAAGAGGCATCCCTGTGATGAAGATCTGCATGCTGCCTATGCTAGTGCTGTCTGCATGCTTCGTTCATTACGCAATGCGCATTTACGGATGGTCTCTCGGTATATCATTGTGGAGTCGAAGAGGAAAGAGGCGGTGTCGTGCTATATATGTAATTCTCGAGAAAATCCCACAAAGCCCTTGGGAGCCTCGAAGGGTGTGTACCTAAACCCCACCAGACAAGACAACATCAGGGAAAATGGTGGGGTTCTGAGGGGCACAGGTGGAACACCGTTGGTCCAGTTTTTAAAGCGGATCCGGGATGATACGAATTATCGGGAGAGCATGTTCCTCGCCCAGTGAGAAACACTGCCCAATTAGAGTTTGTCTTGTGGATTTACGGTCTGAAGAAGTTTGTGAAAGCGATCTGCGGCCAATTTAAAGTTACGTAGCTTCTCCACTGCACTCACCGGACCTATCTTTCTTCATGTATACCGGTGATGCACTATACCTTCAATCTGTTTGGGTGGTAAAGATATCCCTCGTGTAGGTATAAGCTTAGGATATTGGAATGCGAGGTTTAATTGAGTAACCCCTTGCGTTGGCGGCAGGACTCATGGGCTGTGGCACTTGGAGACGTACATCTATAATTGCAAGCAGAATCACAGATCTGACTAGGACTCTGCAAGGGGCCTTGAGCAAGTCACCATTAGGACCAGACAGATCGCCGGCATATGAACCTTCGACCTCCAACCCAGAAAACAGGTCCTCATGAAATATCGCTAAGATACTTATCGCCACATGGTTCTATAGACCTTCTATGATTCGCGGAAATCGGCCACGATGACATCGATGAAAGAGTTACAGCCCAGGCAGAAAGTAGTTGTCGTGGGAGCAGGCCCAGTTGGCTGCTTGGCTGCACTTTATGCGGCACAACGAGGGGACGAGGTAGAGGTTTATGAACTTCGTGAAGGTCAGTTCGAGCGATTTGAGACACGCCAGAGTTGTAACTGATCCAATTGCAAGATCCTCGTAGGTGCCACCCCAGCCAATGCTCGACCACATCGGGTGCAATTGGTCTGGTCCTGTCGGAAAGAGGCCTCAGTTCTATCCGCGAACTCCAAAACCCGACACTCCTCAGTCTTGTTGAAGCGAAGACAGTTCCCATGTACGGGCGGATGATCCATGGGCGCTATCCATCTGGCGAGCTGTGGGAGAAGGCGCAGAATTACGACAACTTACACGGAAAAGTACGACTTGCTGCCAAACTTCCATGAATCATCACCGGATCACTAATTCCATGGGTACAGTTTACGAATGCAACAGACCGCTCGCATCTGACCAATGTCCTGCTAGATGAGTTAGAAAGAACAACAAACATCAGCGTGTTCTTCAGTCACAAATTCACCGCGGCCAATCTGAACACAAATCAGGCCTTTTTCGAACTCAGACAAGGCAATCTCAGCCCAAAGCATCTGGCTGCCTCGTTCGACTTGATTATCGGTGCTGATGGCGCCTATTCTGCCACGCGGTCCCAATTAATGAAACACACTCCGATGGACTACCAGCAGAAGTATGACGATATTCGCTGGTGCGAGATACAGATCTCCGAGCGAGCACGGCCAGATCAGCTTTCCCCAAATCACTTACATATATGGCCCGGCCGCGAATCCATGTTCGTCGCGGTTCCCTCTCCCGGTGGAACTTTCACGTATACACTATTCGCCCCCTCCTCACACTACTCGGCGTTCTTTAAATCCCCAGAGGGTGTGGCGGCGTACTTTGACACTCGCTTTCCTGGGGTATCACCAGACCTCGTGGACCCCGGGTCTCTCCAGAAGCAGCTCATCGCAAATCCCCACCTTTCGCTAGTGGGGACAAAGTGCTCCCCATATCACAGTGGTCACAACGCCGTGATCGTCGGCGATGCTGCGCATGCTGTTCTTCCGTTTTATGGACAGGGTCTGAATGCGGGCATGGAAGATGTTTGTCGACTTTTCAAGCAACTAGATAATCACGGGGTATATCAATGTGCGAGGAGCCAAATAGCAACTACTCGTGCTGTTGCTCTGGAGGCCTACAGTCGTCAGCGAGTGCCTGACGGGCATGCTATTCATGATCTATCGCGTGCCAACTACGTAGAGCTGCGTTGGGGGGTCCTGTCCTCTCTACGTCAGCTACGTAAGGGAGTGGAGGAAGCTATTTGCAAGTACTTCCCCCAGTTAGGCTGGGCGACACAGTACACGCGAGTAAGCTTTACCACCGAGTCGTATTCTGCGATTGTTCAGGCAAGTGCAAGCCAAGAAAAAGCTCTTATTCTAGCCTCGGTGGTACTTGTTGCTATCACAGTTTTGCTTGCGAGTTGGTTCTTGATCTAGACAAAGTATTCCATTTCCTTGGAGGTTTCTAGTGCTAGTAACCTCCACCTGAAGTTGACACGTCTTCGGAGAAAATAGAAAGAAAGGTCTAATTCGAGTAAAATATGTAATCGATGTATCAATTCGGCAAACAAAACTCTCTTTTCCCTGTAGCCGGGCTCTTCACAACTCTAATCCTGTGTGGAGAAACTAGTAATGCACCGTGAAGATTATGTTTACTCGGCATACAATGTGTGCCACTCATCACTGGGATCTCCATGCAACTTCAGCTCTCCTCTTCACCGCTTCTTCTGCTCTGATCCTCTCCCGAGATGCCATGCTGTAAAGACTTATTTAATAGCTGTAGGAAGTATGTCATATCCATAATGGGCAACGGCAAACACAGCTTGACTTTAATACACTCCAACTGAAAGGCACGCTCTCATCTTTCGGGCAGCCCTCGAAGCATGACACGAGCATCAAAACCCTTCCCTTCGTGGGATGAATCTCTTGATCTGAGCGAAATTCTCAATCGAGGTGCCCAGAAGCTACTCGAAAGCTACTCCCACATTCCTCCTTCCGACGTGGAAAGCCATGTCAGGACCATCGTGAGGCGCCCTGTACCCAGCTATTCTGATGAGCAACCATGCAACCAAGTTCTGACATATGTTTACTAGGCCAAAAAGGGCTGGGACATCAGAGATTATCCTTGTTTCCGGGTGTTCTCGTTTCTCGACTTTGATCTGTCTCGTTCGCCTCAGTATGCGAGAGTTCTCGAACTGCTCAAGGCGGGTGCGTTGTTTATCGACCTCGGTTGCGGAGTTGGCCAGGATATTCGGCGTCTCGTCTATGACGGAGCTCCAGGACAGAACCTCATTGGGCTTGATCTTTGCGGTGGATTTGTTGATCTGGGGTTCGAACTCTTCCGGGACAGGGAATCACTGGGTGCTTCCTTTCTCATCCAGAGCTTTTTTGATGATACAGCCCTGTTACGGCAGGTCATGGGCAAGATTTCGGTCATCAACTCCGGGTACTTCATGCATCTATGGGACTGGGACGGACAGATCAGAGTCGGTCGGAGGATGATAGAGCTGCTGCCAACTGGAGGGGGGCTTATAACGGGTGTCCATTTTGGAAGTAGAAGATCGGGGAGATGGGTTCCCGATGGGGGAAAGGAGATGTTTCTCCATGATAAGGATACGCTGACTACGATGTGGACTGCGATTGGGAAAATGTCTGGTGCTCAGTTAAGTATAGAAGCAATTGTCCAGGAAGATATAAAGTGCCAACACTATGATGCAGACGGGTTTTTTATAAGGTGGGTGGTGCAATGTCACGGATCCGACGCAGACTCGGCATGATGATCCTGCGATATTCTTATGATACACATTTTATAGTTAAATGTTACATAAATTGTACGCTTTTTAATATAGTAAGACACATAATAACTATGGTCCACCAGATCCTATCTGATCCCGTGAGGGTAGCAATCCAATCAAGAACAGTATATTCCAATCTTTTCGTTCTATTTAACCGATAGGCGAGGATCTATCCCTAGCCCGGCTCAGTTTCAAGGCGAATTCAGTGCATGTCCTTCGCATGGCTCGGTCATCTCTAAGGGCAATTAAGAAAGTCTCCATCATTCCCATGGCGCATTACTCCGCAGAACTTGACCAGCGTTTCCTTCTTCTTTTCCTTGACCTCGAAGACAATGCGATCCGGGAGATCCGTCACAGCCTGCCCACCATAAACATTACCAGGGCTGTCCTTGTCCAGAGGAAACTCCATCTTGTTATTTCCACAGTGAAACGGCAATTCCTCATTATTGCCAAAATAATGCGGGTAGTTCCCTAAGCGACAATCAGCAAGGCAATCAGCCATGCAATATACAAGAATGACTCACTGGCTCCGATTTGTTTACCGTCGTTGGCATACTGTGCTGCCTGGATGAAGGCCTTCTGAAGCTGCCCCGAAGAGTATTCCACTGGCTTTGCGTATCTGTCGGTCTTGGGGCAGGTATGGGACTTGTCGGGCTTCGCGCCAATCTTCAACGTTTTGGAACGCTTCACGATGTCGCCATCCAGTTCCTCGTGGAACACGCCCGGTATGGTGGATCTATCTGGGAGGACGGTCACATCGGCGACTGCAGGTTGAGGATAGGCATTTGCCGTCTGAGTGACTAAGGCGCCAACTAGAAGAGCATGAATAGCAAGGTTGTAGATGAAGGAAGGCATCATGGATAGATGTGCAAGTTAGGAATCGCGATAATGGCTTTGCAAGCGACGCTGGTCTGTTGAGATGAGGTAGTAGTGCGCTGTTCGAGAGAGCCCAGCAGAGCACCATCGTGCCTTTATATCTTGATTTCAACCCCCTGGTGTACGATGAGAAGATACGCTTATATGCAATGTAATCATAGACGGCGGTTCGATATAGTGGCCCATGTTACATATAGACCAGGGTCGAGATACATGGTGAGATTATGGCTGGGATTAGGGTAAGATGGTACGGCTACGGGTGTAGAGCCACTTTGCTAGGCTCTATGTACCCGCCTAGGGTTGGAGTTTCATCAGCTAGAATAATTATATAACAGTCATCTTGGGGTCCGAATTGTGAAAGTAGTCCTATTACTATTCATTTTGGTTGCATTGCTTCAGCAGGCTGAGCTGTCAAGTCAGCCCTGGAGGGGATTTCGGCCCCACGCGGGTATTAAGAGCAGGGATGGGTAGAAATTCATGAATCATCCGCTCTCTGACTCCCTCTTGTTTCTTTTTCCTATCCATCTCCTCCCTTCCCTGCTTTCCACTTTTCCCATAACACAACCGACAACACCATGCACAATCCGATCAACAATCCTGAATATGAAGCTTTTTTCAAGGCCAAGAGCGAGCATGGTTGGCCTCCTCCGGCCCATATGATTGACGCGCTGCGATCTCTCTTGACCAACCCTTCTCTTCCCGCATCAGAAGCCGCCAAACAGGCTGCATCGGTTTACATCGAACAGTCCGATCCGAACCCAGATTACACCTCACTTTGGCCGCTCCTATACGACGCGGTTGAGAAGTTTACCGAACAGAATGACCGGCTGCTTGACTTTCTGGTCGAGTTCCAGAGGCTTCCGAATCATAATGGAGCTTTCCACAAGCTGAATGGACTCACTGAATATTTGGTGGAATTCGTCTTCGATTGTATGTCTTTCCACCATTCCATGGGTGATAGCAGCTAATTGGGTAGATGTGGATCACCCATTCTATGATACTCAACGGGACCAAAAGCGTCAAGGCTGGGTCAATATCAATGCCTTCACGGCCAAGCTCCATAATACCGGCATTCGGCTGGAGGGCCGCGGCCAACTCCGTCATGCCAGTTGGGTCCTGAGGAAGACCCTGGAAAAGGCCCCATGGGAAGTATTCCATCATCAGGACATCGAGGAGTATCTGGAATGGTTACAGGATGGGTACATTGAGGATTATGAAGGCGAACTGGAGGAGGAGTACAACGACAAACGTGATCACTTCCTGGAGGAGATTGACATCCGCACTCTCAACGGGTGGATACCCGGCGCATCACAATGGATCATCCTTTGTGGGAAAGAGATCTACGGAATGGAGGGTTCCCTGGGGAAGGAATGGCCCACGAAGTGGACCGGGCGCGAGGGATGGTCGAAACAGCGATGGGCATTCTGGAGAGAAAGATTTGAATGGGCCAGCACGGTTACTGCTCTGGACCGAAAGACACGACAGCTTTCCCGGGAGATGGTAGATGAAATGAGACGAATTGAAGGGGAAGACACTCGGGGATAGAAGGAGGATAATCTAGGGGCTTGTTTCATAGTTAGGGTTGAGAATTGCTTTTTGTTAAGGTCACTTATCCCAATACGGAAATATAATGGAATCGGGCCAGTGGCCTTTCCACGTAAAGAAGGGTAACCCCACATTACTCTATGCTAGCCGGTCCAAACGTGTTCGTAGCTTAAGTTCTGCATCGGCTGTTCTCACCTAAGATCTTCTTCTCACACCAGAAATGGGCAGAGC
This sequence comes from Aspergillus sergii, assembly GCA_009193525.1. Taxonomy (NCBI): domain Eukaryota; kingdom Fungi; phylum Ascomycota; class Eurotiomycetes; order Eurotiales; family Aspergillaceae; genus Aspergillus; species Aspergillus sergii. Next base: position 122,472 of record ML741777.1, read on the forward strand.
TCCCCCGTATGGGGATCCGTATGGCTTAAATTCTGCGGTTATCCCTCGATCCTTGTGGGCGGGTAAAGCTTCTCATCCTTTGCCTATGCAGCAGATCGATTCAAACCTGGGGAAATTAGAAGATGGCCTGTCCTTCTAAAGTATACCAGTTCTTGGTGGAAACCTTGTCAGGTGTCTCACATATGTGATCAGCACAATTCTCCTCCCCAGTTTCCTCCCCCGACAAATAATACTGGTGTATATTGGGGTTTTATTATAATGACCTGGCTTTATAATTTCCGCTATGCTAGTATAAGCGTGCTATATATGGCACTATCCTTTGTATTTATTTGCAGAACTCGCTAGTTCTATTTACTTAGCCTGGATGATCCCTGCGGAGATTTTGATACAACAATTTGAGCAAAGGGTGTAGCCTTGGGCTGTATGATATCATTCGCGTTGAATTATGTCTTTCAGCCTGGTTTTATCTCGTTTTTGAAAAGGTCGAACGCAAATCGTCGCCGGTAATTGACATCTCACATCCAGGTCTGCAACTTCACAAATGCTGTCGTCTTTTGGGCCATGCCTCCTGAGACCAAACAGTTGCTCATAGAGGAAATGAAGAAACCGTCCCACTGAAACTGCGCGGTTCGTCGGCAACAAGTGCAAATCCGAGTACCCGGTCATCGAGGCCAGCGTTTTGGCGCAGCGGATCGAACGCAAAGGTTTAGAAGATGAGGGTGGCACGGCTACGCATGATGCATGAAGAGCCAGTGACACGGAGCGTGGTGTAATTCCTGCCTATCAGTCAACTAGGAATGAGAGAAAGATGTTGATGTCATGTCAAACTTGTCAGCAACGTTAAGTTGAACTGGCGCAGAGTTCTCGTTGGATTTAGTAAATTCCATAAATATTGATTCCAAACTCGGGTACATTTTGATTTGCCCCCCAACTACCGACCGTGTTTTAGCCGGAAATAATACAATATAGAGGTGACCAATTGCTATATCCCCACTAGAAAGGATTGGGCTGTGGCATAGTGTGGTATTAGAGATATGTACCTGTCACAGCAGCGGTCTGCGTAGACCCACTTCATTCAATGCCAGAGTCCAAATCTTGGAAACGGAACTCCTTGAGCAACGTGGTCTGTTCTATCCAGTCATTAACCAATTCTTCCACCACCGAATGGGCACATCTTTCAATTCTTCGCTTGACTTTCTGTGAAACAAATCGACCAGCCCTACACTAACTTGTGCTTGTGAAGTCGTTTGAGATGCCTAAACGGGACAGGTTGAGGGTAAAAGCACTTTGCAACACGCCAAGGCAAACCTTATCTATTTCGGAACTGAGGAATGTAGGAATTCAAACTTCTAGGAATACCAGGGTCTCCCTACAAGGAAAAGAGCATCATGTTAGTCTACTCGAAAAGTAATTGTATTTAAAACGCCACCTTTATTGATGGGGCTCCCAGAAACTTACTATTCGATGATGCCGCTAGTGTGATGAGATCATAAAGCCTCCCTGATGTTCCAGCCGCGCCAGGGTGAAGTATAGTTCGGAACTATGGCCAGAAAAGTGGCTCAAATCAGCCCATGGGTGGCTGCTATCTGAACATTACAAACTCGTGGATTGTTCAAAGATGGTTCTAGACTTGACTCCCAATCTTGTACTTCGTGGCTCACGATGACAGTGCTCTACTGTGTTCAATGAGACCACATCCGCGTTATCTAGATGCATGCAATCAAGTCCTAGCAGAGGGCTAGGAATGGAATGCAATAAAGAATAAAAGAAAATACGGCTGTGAATGCCCCCGTTTTAAATTGGTGGCCAGTCCGTCACACAGGACGATTACTCGTAGGTGATATTTTGCTACTCGGAACAATATATTCTGGACTTGTACGCAAGGAATTATGTCAACCGTCATACTGTGCTCATCTGGCCCATGACAAACTTTTGGGGCTACCTCTCTGTGGCGTTTCACTATGGCTAATAAATCCAAAGCCCTGAAACGCATACAAGCGGAATTATATTCCGCACATTTGTAACCAAGCCTCTTGGAAGAAGAGCTTGGCAAAGCGGGACCTCTATCCGATATTCATATTCCGCCCGTTAGTAATAGCTTAGGTTGTATTCTCCCGGTCACTCACCCATGGGGGAAGGAAGGTCGCTTTCTGTAGTGGAAAGAACTTTATACATATATCGCGTGTAAAAACATAGCATGCATATCTTATCTTGTCGAGGGCTACAGGGCGTTGATCGAGGTTTCTGAGACCCGGCTTGCATAAGGTCTATCGGCCAACCTGGGGTTAGTAAAAGTTGGTGGGAACAGAGCATAGCCACATTGCCCTTTGTAATATTTTTGATGCCAGCACAGGTACTGTAATATGTTGGGCAGAAATCGGGTGCCTGGATTCAGTCCCTTCTTCGTTCTAGAACACTGAAGGGAGGATGCTTATTCTCCACTGATCCACATGAAGAGGCCTTGGTTTGACTTGGCTCGACGATTTATCACGCTAATGGAGGTTATCATCACACGACCCTAAGACATTTTACCTAATCTCGAATGTAAAATCGGTATAGCATCAGGGACTCTGAAGTCTATTCATCCGTAGCTCTATTCTGTACGTAAATGTGTGGCTTAGCCGATGGCGCATTGCCAAGTCTATAATGTCAACCGCACGACAACTTACCGGATCTGTTATGTTCAACGAAAGGCTAAGGTGTGCCTTGATGATACAATGTGCCACCGCATGTTGTGGATCTTGGGGATTGATACACCTCAAACAGGTCTAAGTCTATCGCGAGAAAAGATATATAAAGGTATGGAAGTCGCCCTCAAGCATCTGAATTTCAACACAAACACATAAACCAGCAGTATTCAATCTGATCTGCAACACTTCACCCCTTTCCTTGATTGAACAACATGAAGGTCGCTATCTTCTCGACTCTGTTACCCCTCGTCCTGGCTCTCCCAGCCTCCCAGGTTCGTCTTTCCTACTATTGAAGCTCATGCTCCATACAATCTGTTGACAGTAGATTGAACAGACACAGTCAACCGACGGAAAGCTGCCTTGGAAGAAAGGAAGCGTATGTCTCGCACTGACGGAAGACTGTATGGGGACGATTGGGTGGTGTAACCTCGAAGCGCAGCGCCTGAAGGAGTTCGGTGCCCGTGAGAAGTGCCTCGCTCAAAGAGAGCGCCGTCCCGCTGATGCACCTAAACTGCCCTGGATCAAAGGTACCGGTTATGACTGTGCATATGCTCTGACTCCTGAGGAGAGATGCTATGGAACTGCAACTTTCTGCCGTGAGGGACTTTACCCCCAGGGTCAATATAGGGACGAGCAGGAATGCTTGTCTGACAGAGAGGATGCTCCTGCAGATGCCAAGGTAACGCATTGCCACCTATATCTGTATGAACTTCGCTGATGAACAAAATCAGAAGCAGCAGGCCCTGCCAGACGCAGAACCGAAGGCAAAGAAGCCATTCCTTCAGCCGGCGCCCGACAGCGACACTTCTTGCATGACCTTCGACCGCGGCAGTGAGCGCTGTGTTGGAAGCAGGTACTACTGTACCAATGACATCATGAAGTTCCCCTACACCGACGAGGATGGCAGTGTCTACAATAGTGCCGCCGAGTGTCTCGACGCCCGTGAATCTGAGCCTCAATCTGCCGACGCCGATCGCATTGTATTCCCTGATAACTAGGGGTCGGATATTGAAGTAGTCCCCAATTGGTTGCGGTCCATGGCTTGACCACCCACGTTAGCATTCAGGGGATGCGGACCAAGGAGGGAACCCTGAAAGTGTTGTCAACGTTCCCATTTGCCTGTATTTATGTATCTTAACCTCCTGGCGTTGGATTCAACATCTAGGCCAGCCTTAGAGCATTGGTATTAGTTATTTCCTCAATTTGAAATTCAGCTGAAAGAAGGAAGCCCTCACAGATAGTGTCGTATATCATCTCAACGTATCGTAACCCCACTTGTAACATATAAAAGAGAAAAAGAGATCAGCAAAAATTAAAAAAACATACAACAGGAGGGATTCGCTGGTGGTCACCCACCCAACTACTAACCTCCCGGCGTGTGGCTTAAGTACGGCTGAGCGGACGGGAAGCCCTGTTTTCCACACCCTATGGTCGTATGTACGTAGGTTAGTAGATGCAAAAGACTATATAGTGTATAATTACATGTCAGTATATGTACTTTGCAGTGAAATAAAACTCTGCATCAGCTGCTATTCTACTCTTTAATTAGGCTAGTCAATCTTTAAATTTAGGGTCCTTACTACTGGATAGGGATCTTAGCTAATCTATATCTCAGTATTGCAGAGACAGACACTGGTCCTTCTCCAATGGAGATATAATTATATAATAGGTGTTATGGTACTAAGCTTATTCCTTAATGAGATTCACGCGCGTAGTATTCCTTTCTCTTAAGGAATAGTTAAAATGGACAGGTTGGGGAAGGAAAAGGAAAAAGCAAAGGAACAACTAAGATAAGAACATACAGCAGCATATACATAGTGGTGTTCGCGCATTCTAGGGACTTGTGGCCTTGTCGCCTCGAGACTGCCGTTTAAATCGCCCTGGATGTCTTTGACGTTAACTATCATATCTTATAGGGAATAGCTCTGGTTAGCACCTAAGAATAGCTACACTAGCATGATCAGGATTGGGAGCTGTAGAAAAAGGGACAGATGCAACAGCACGCCTAAAGACACCAGTAGAAGTTGAACGGCTGTTGTATATCACGCTAGCGGCTATGGGTGACAATCATAACTCTATAAACCCAATACCATATCCAAACGTTCATGTGGTAACTTTTCCAAATCAACTTCTGGCTCAGATGTCAGCCTCTAGGATTCGGGTCGAGTTGAAGAGCGGATATCATGAGCCAACATTTCAGCCAATTCTCTTATCGATGTCGACCCCAGAATTTGGCCCACATTGACAGTCACACCCAGGGTTTTCCAAAACCAGTTCCGAAACTCGGCTGCGACTAGCGAGTCTCCTCCGTGGGCGGCAATAGACTTCTCCGTATCCACGTCCTCTAAAGGAGTACCCATGACAATGGACACCTGTGCCGTTATCGCGTTTATGATCAACCTGGAGGCGTCCGTAAGTGATTCCTGCGATTTAACTTTCTCGCTGGACATCGTAATCTCCGTGTTGGGGCTGGAGATACTAGTTTCCTGCCCAGACTGGGGTTGAGGATCCGTCTCCATGTAGACGAAACGGGCGTCGGGAGACAGGATGTGGGACTTAGAGCTTTGATCTCCAAGAGACCAACCCACGGCGATCTGAGAAGGGTCTCCAATGCTTGGGGGATTGCATATCGCGTAATTTACCACTTTAATAAGGGTTGCAAGAGAGATTCCAGTACCTCCCATTTTTGCAAGATGTTCTTGGACCTCTACGTGCTCATGGACATAACCTGCATCCAAGACCACCCCCAGGTCTATTGAGTATGTGGGAAGACCCTGACCCGTTCTCCAATGCGCAAAGCTATCTTGGAACGTTGATGCCGAGGTGTAGTTCGCTTGTCCTGGGTTTCCGATCAAGCCAGTATAGGATGATAAGATCACAAAGAAGTCAAGCAGGTGCCCCTTCAATACTTCGTGGATGTGGAGAGTTCCTGCGAGTTTAGGCTTCAATACAGCGTGATAGTTTGCCGCCGTCATTTGATCGAAAACAGTATCCTGTAATCACCAAGTCAAATTTATTTTCGTTTAACCTACGAGGGACCACTTACCCTAAGCACGAGTGCAGCCTGTATGACTCCTCGAATTGGAGGGAGCTCACGGGTACAGGTCGCGATAATGGATTGTAGCATTTCTCTGTCGCCAATATCACACGACAAGGCTCGCACCTTACAGCCATCATTGGCCAGTTCAGCAATAAGTCTCTGGGTGGTCGGCTTCTCTGCACCTGAGGGAGACAATATAACTATATGTTTGGCTCCCCGTTGTGACATCCACTTGCAAAGAGCTCGGCCGATACCTCCCTGCCCACCACAGACAACGTATGTTGAGTCTGACCAAAACTTAGCCGACCTAGGTACTCCCGTATCTTTGACCTGTTAATGATAACGGCCGGTTAGTGGACGATATACGGGGGACAGCAGCCCGTTTTAAGTGTATAGGAGAGGAAGGATTCCGCAGTCGCTTACGGATATACTTACCATCACTTTGTCCTCTGTGTCATAGGAGACTACCAGCTTCCCCATATGCTTTCCAGCTTGCATCAGCCGAAAGGCATCCTTCAACTGACTGACTGCGAACACTTGAACAGGGCTTGGTGGGTAGAAGGTTCCTTCCTCAATGAGATCATAGACTTTAGAGAACAACGTTGCAGCCGCGTGTGGTTTGTACGTCGCGAGAGAACTCAGATCCACAGCCGTCAGCGAAATGGATTTCTGGAAAGGACCCATGTCCATTCGTGCTCCAGTAATCATATCCCGTTTCCCAATTTCCACAAACCGCCCTAAGGGCTCCAACACATCCAAAGAATCTTGTATTCTGGCTCCTGAAAGGCAGTTCAGCACTACATGCACACCTGAACCCTTATTGATCCTCTTAAGGTCTGTCACAAATGCGCCAGATCGGCTAGAGAAGATGTGATCGGGGCGTAACCCGTATTTGTCGATTAGAAATTCTTTCTTCTGTTGAGATCCAACGGTGGCAAAAATCTCGGCGTCCAGATGCTGCGCAAGGATGATAGCAGCTTGCCCTACTCCTCCTGCTGCGGAATGAATCAGGATCGCCTCTCCTCTTTCAAGGGCCGCAACATTGACAAGCGAGTAGTAGGCAGTTCCGAACACCACCGGTAATGTTGCTGCGTCGGAGAAGCTCAAAGAATCAGGTATACGGCGTGTCCAGATTCCCTTGGACCGGATGCGACTCGAGTATGCGCTACCACACCAGGTATAAACTCGGTCATTGACCTGAAATTTATCCTTGAGGTTTTGTCCAACCTTCACCACCACGCCACTGCACTCACCCAAATACGCAGATTCTAGCTGACCAAGAGAGATCATAAGGTCGCGGAAGTTGATTCCGGAGTACTTTGGAAGGATTTCTACTTCATCAGCTGGGAGAGGACCGTCAAAACCCTCATCCTCCACGAAATGCAAGCTTTCCAATATCCCATATTCATCTGCTTGTAAGCGTAGCACTTTGTCGTCTTGAAAAAAAGGTTCTGGCTGAACTTTGGGACCCTTTTCGGAGTTTCCTGCACATAAAATCGCATTGAGCTGTGAATATGACACGACCCTAGGCACATACCAGTTCCTCCCTCTGACAGTCCATTCGTGCTCATCGGCGTTGAAAAGCCAGTCTTTTTTACGCAAGAACGTGACCAAATCATTGATATTTTGCTCTGGAACAGTGCCATCTATGTTATAGTCAAGATCAATTAGTTGAAAATTCACGTTCGGATACTCGTTGCGTAGGGTGCGCAACAGTCCGATGGCCAAGCTGGAATCGGGGTTTGAACATTCCATCGTAGCGCCATGGCTAAGATAGACCTTCTATATCCTATAGGACCAAGTGTATAAATTAATGTTTAGAGACACTAGCAGTTAATGGACTTTATCAACTGAAGACCCAAGAACGGTGTGGTGCAAAGCCGAATATATGAGTTTAAACCGAGAGACTCTGGATCTGTGGATATTGGTAATTTGCAGATAGTCTGGTAAGTGTTAGTAGATCACCACGCGGCTCTACAAACCGTATTTGTGCGCGGAGATCAAGACGACTATCAGGTTGTCCTCAATTAAGTCTGCAACAGCCAGAATTCGGACTATTTCTTGTGATGATGACACTCATTCGGTTCTTCGTGCGCAGTCGCCCCCTGATTATTGGAAAGGAGGTTTATTTTACCAGCTGACTGTATGCCAAACCATATCTAGATAAGTGTTTATTAAGATTGATATCAGTCATGCCATTACTGATGCGGTGTTACTATCAATCCTCTTTCGCGAGTGGTGTCTGGCGTATGAGAACCAGCTGCTAAATAATATTACCCCACTGTATAGTATATATATAGCAGGCCTTCTGAGGATCTCGACTGTCGATACTCAATACTGGAAGGAATATCTCACTGATGTGCCACTATGTTTTTTCCCGGTTATAAACAGTTCTAGTCAAGATCTTGGACAATTGTGGTGTGTGGATATTACTATTAATCTTAATCTGGCGAGCAGAATATATGACTTCTGCCAGGACTATAATACAACTGTCCCAGCGCTAATTAAAGCCGTGTGGGTGATGATCCTTTATAATTTTGTAAAATATACTAGTAACTTAGTATGCTTCGGCTATCTTATATCAGGATAATATAAGTTAATAGCTAATATTGAAAATATTGTCAGTGCCTTGGTTAATCTTTTTATCTATTGAATCCATATTGATAAGAAGAGTAAATATAGCAGTATACTATCTGCTATACAAGAGGATTATCACAACTTACTTCTCTAATATATAGGTGCAATACGCGCTATAGGCGAGCTGGGATTTAGTCCACTGTTATATTATATCTTCCACACGCTGGTTAATTATCGCAAGCATAATAAGATACAGCCGGGTGGTATCTTATTTAAATGTGTTTCTGGGGAGGATGCTATGGAGGTAAGCATTACTATTGAGTTACTAGCTTTATTCATTAATTCTATACAGTTTAATATAGTATTGCAGGTTGACGAACGTAGGAGAAAGGTCAGTGTGTGTATTGATTATTGGGATGGCCGGGTTCCAGATGAGGTGGCTGGGCAGGTTGCCGTTGCTTTTAGTGCGACTGTAGTGCGTTTTATGGATGATTTTGAATGATGTATGGGACTATGCTGTAGTTGAGATATGGTTTATACTATCTAGAAGGATCTACACATGAATAACGTGGTCTATACAATTCAGCATTTTAGATTGATACACGAAACAGAGTTAAGATAGCTTTCTTTTTGACACCCAAGTTCGAATGCTGTCCTCCAGATCAGACCATACCATTGTCTGTTCTATTGTTAGTTTGAATCTATCGTAAATGTTTCACTGAGACATTCGTAGATTTGCTCGCGAGTCAATGCTATGATGCCATTTCAAACGCAGGTCCAATCTCGTATTCAAGCGCCAAAAATCGCGTAGTTACGGGAAATCATGAGATGGGCATTTTCCCTGTACAAACCATGCCTCAGACTCCTTTCGAAGAGAGGATCCAATATGTGGCCAAAATTTCTAAATTGCGAGTTGTGATGTATGGCAATTATAATGGCCTTATTTCACATAATATAGCTAGTTCTCATTCACCAATAAATTACTAGAACGCATCTCCGCAGTAGGCTCTTGATCAGCTGGCTTTACTTCCCGAGTTCTATTGGATGACAGAAACCAAGATGTACGTGACGTCAGGGGTCACAGGCCACATGGTTTATGCCGACATGCGAACGTAATAGAAGTCTCGAAGAGTTATAGTTAAAAGCTAAATTAATATTAATAGCGCCAGTGCAAGCATAATTGGCGTATATCTCACCCACCACTCCTTGAGTAGATCTGGCTAGATCAATTTGGACCCAAGGGCGTCCATCAATAATACGAACCAAAGGCTTTTGATTATCTAACAAGAGAACGTTGCTATAAGATGGTCCATGACCTTTGATGATATATGATATTCCTTGCCTGGGAATTCTTCTGTCAAATTTAGCTCGACGCAAAGTGAACAAGAAGATTGCTTGAGTGGTATGGCTGATAGTACTGCTATTCCACCATTTAGAAAAAGCCATGAGCTCGTCCCAGATGAGTCCGATGGAACATCTATCCCAGGCGCCCCCCTTCTTCAAAAACCTCAGTTCTATGAGGTTGACGAGTTTCTAGCCGCAGAATTGGACGCCACGCTGCTCAATAAACTGGGGTCATATTTGGATTTCGTTGCTACAAGATCCGGCACGCATATAGACTCGCTGAGCAGCCATATCACCAAAGGTCGCAAGATCAAAATCACAGAGGATCCAGGTCTTCACCTTATCTGGTACTACGATATCCTGTTCCTCAAGCCTATCCCACCTTGTCTTCTTAATCACGGCTTCTGGAGCAAATACCTATCACCCAGACAGCCGCCACCCAACGATGAGCTCTCAGACTCCTGCAGGTCCGCGCTAGGGTTTCTTCGTACCTACCGGTATCTTATAAAACACGAGTCGGATTTCACCACTGCCGTGGAGAAACACCTGATCCCGAAGGATGTCAAGTTCAAAAGCTTCCAACTCTTCATTGACAATTTCCAACCCCTCGCCGACAGTGAAGTTGCTCCACGATACCATTACGGCCAGATGCGCCTGAGCCGTTTGAACGTTGCCGTCTGGTTGTTTGTTCCGGGTCAATGGTACTATCATCGGCTTGATTGGCAAATGGGCCAATATTTTGCTCGCTGGGCCCCTCCGTTGCTGTTCATTTGGGCATCGACAAACCTGGTCTTGTCTTCGTTCTCACTTGTGCGGAGTAGTCGCGGTAAGGATACCTGGCCTTCACTTATGACCACAAGCTGGATCTTCGCGCTGGTGGTACTTTTTGCGATCGGTCTCACGGTTGCCACTCTGTTGATAGTGATAGTGTGGGTCTATGGAAAGCAGCTCGCATTTGCCATTCAAACAGCCTGGAAGCACCACCGAGATGTTAAGAACCGGGAGGCGGCAGCAAATGATACAGCCAAGGAGGAGGGATGAGCAGGAAGATGATGTCGTGCCCCATGAACTGAGTACTATATCAGGATCTCAGAGGTATATCATACTGCCATTACCAACCATCTACACTAGTTGATTGTATCTGCTGCGTCCACTGACCTACCGAACGCAATTTCTAGCGGGCTATCTGTAGTTTAAATACCATAATTGAGTTGAATTTCTCCAGGACAACGAATCATAAATCTATGCACATCTTGTCTAGTGAAATGGATCTATATTTTGAACGGCTTGAAGTGCCTTGCGTAATTGACTACGTCAATTAGGGAAGCACAAGGAAGTATTTTAGAACTTAAATTTTGCGGTCTGTCGGAGCCTAGATGAGGCTTAGTCTTTATGGCAGGTGACCGTTGACCCTTATTAAGAACGAACATGATGGCAGAAAGCTGTGTTGAGCTATGCACTGGAGTATTCATATATATTTGACCAATCTAGGCATGCAGTAAATCGATAATATATGGACTATGGGCACCAGTACTTACTACCACGAGTCAGACCTATGGGTGATCTTGCTAGCAGTTGCCGAGCACCATGGCTTCTATTACCAGGTAGTTGTTATTAGTCTTGCTATAACTCGGTCTTACAGGAGCATATTTTTGGAACAAGCATCTCCCAAGAAATCTTTGAGGTCATGTTTGACCCGAGCATTTCATGTGCTCATGTTTTGGACCCTCGTTGCTTGGTGCTTATTACTTTCCCCTTTACATGTTTTCATATCGGTGCCTTCTTTAATAGCCGGCTTTTCAAGAACCTTTGATTATGCACCGCATCGGGTGTCCGATGTGGTCTACGACCCTGGAAATACCACGAGTGTGGAGTGAGTCTTATCTCCTGTTAGCCTGTATGTAGGAGCCAACCTTACAACTGACATTTGTAGTGTATATGCTATCCACGGCCTTGGCTCGGATCCAGCGACGACATGGACTAATTCACAAAATGGGACGAATGTCTCTTGGCTGAAGGACCTACTGCCCAAGGTCCCTGGTCTTACAAATATCAAGGTCACGATGGTTAACCATCAAAGCCATTGGAGTGAGGATGCTGCCAATATGCAATTTGAAGATCATGCACGGACACTCTTGGATGAGATTGAGCGACTAAGACATGATGAAGGGGCGGAATGTCGACCGATCATATTTATCGCACATAGCTTTGGTGGTTTGCTCTTGGAACAGGTACTTTTCGTTTTTTCCAGATCCTTGCAGCCGAAGTATTTCCATCACTAACTTCAGAAACAGTTACTTGTAGACGCAAAGAACCGGTCCAGTGAAGTCTCAGCCAACACAAGAGCAATATTATTCCTCGGCGTCCCTCATAATGGCGCACAGGCTTCTAAAGTCGGACTTCTAATATCCTGCACCGCCTATTGGCGTGGCTCATCATCGAGCCTGTTGGAATACGTGTCACCGGGTAGTTTGACCACCAGTCGCCTTCAATCTTCTTTCGATGCCTATATCAAGAGTCAACCAGACCCGCCTTATATATGCGACTTCATGGAGACACGGTCTGAAAGGATAGGAAATCTCTTCTGCGGTCCTGTAGGGTCTCCCTAGTGGAACAATAAAATTACTAGTGCAGTAGGGCTGATATGAGCTAGATTGTGCCTGGACCTTTTAGTGATCCACACCATGGCGAGATAGCATATCTCGATGCTGACCATCGCGGACTGAACAAATTTGCTTCCGCTGATGACCCCAACTTCATAAAATTCAAGGCGAGGTTTACCAAGGCATTCTCAAGGGCATTGAAAAATGGTATGTGGCTTGAGACCCATCCCCCCCGACTTTCGAGGCTCCCTTAGGGGAAAGACACTCTAAACATACTACTATATGAGCCTAGGTAAGCTAATATGGAGAAAAGTCAAGGTTACTTCGATTCCTTTTAGTCGGGACGCAAGGTTCACCGGCCGCCAAGATATCTTACTTGAACTTGATCACAAACTAAGGAGAAGTCAGCTTGCCTCTCTGGCGGGGATCGATGGCGTTGGGTACATTCCCTTCACTGTGTGTTGAAAGCCTTTGCTAAGCTCCGGTCTAGGAAAAGTCATATTGCCATAGAATATGCCTACCGATTTCAGGAGCGGCATCCGTGTGCTGATATCTTCTGGGTTCAAGCAGGCACAAAAGACATGACTGAGAAAGGGTGCAATGACATTGCAATGTCTCTAAATTTGCCAGTTGATAATCCCCAAGGGCTAAGTATCTTCGCGCGCGTGAGCTCTGCGCTTAATGATAACAGAGAAGGGTATTGGCTTCTAATTTTCGATGGTCTGGATGATCTAAACTTGCTCTATGGCCCCAACGGCATTGCCAACATGCCGCACAGTGCCAAAGGGTACACTCTACTTACCACCCGAGATAGGAGAGTGGGTCACAGGCTCACGGGGATTGATGATACAATATCTGTCTCACCAATGGAGCTGGAGGATGCAAGGGAGCTGATGACAATTCTGTTGCATGAAAAGCCTGGCTTGGATGATAATGGCACAGTGGATCAAATTATACACGCTCTGCAAGGTTTGCCATTTCATGTTTCCCAGGCGGCCGCCTATATTGCAACAAAACAAGTTTCCCTTGAACAATATTTGGACCGACTTAGCAATCCCACGGAGACAACGGAGTTGATCGACCAAAGCTACGATAATACTGACCTCCTCCCGAGGCCTGAAAACGCGGTTACTATGCCGTGGAAGATTACGTATGATTCCATCAGACAAGAAAATCCCAGAGCAGCGGATATATTATGTCTCATGGCCACGTTGGATGCTCAGGCCATACCTGTTCAGCTACTTCAGAGACGCGGTGAAAGCCTTGTTGCGTTTGATAAAGAGACAGGCCTCTTGAAGTCGTTCTTCTTGATTACATCAAACGCAAAAGGAGACAGCCTAGGTATGAATCGGCTACAACAGCTGTCCATTCAACATTGGCTGGAGCTACAGGATGCCCTCGATGAATGGAAGGAGAAAGCAATGGATGAAATTCTTCGTTTGTGCGCCCATTCGACGGGCCGCAAGCAATACGAATGCTTGGAAACAGTGTACCCTCATATTCAACTTCTACTGGCGTATGACTTCCGCACTCACAGTAGCAGGATCAAGGTTGGATATCTTCTCATCCTGAAATCGGAATATGACACGTCAAGAGGTCGATTCGCTCTTGCGAACGAGCAACTCGCAAGATCCGTTGGTATATGGAAAACGAGCTGCAGTGACCGCAGTCACTATGCCATACGGGGCTTACAGCTTCAAGGAAGGGCTCTGGCGTTCCAGAATCGAATGGACGAGGCAGAAGAGGCAATTAGAGCGGCTTTTTGCGCGTTTGGCCAGATATACGGGCCAGATGATAGCAACACCCTAAGCGCCCTGATGGACCTGGGAAGTGTGATCAAGTATAAAAAGTTGGACGAAGCGGAACATATATATTCCACCATATTCTACTTAACTTCGGGCAGGATGATTGAAAACCAGGCCTATGATCTCGAGGCCAAGCATAATCTCGGCGTGATTGCGGAAAATCAAGGAAACCATTCCGAGGCAGAGCGGATTCTGCGAGAAACACTCGACTTAAAGGAGCAAAGATACGATCCTAAGAGCGAATTTATATTTCGAACCATGAATATGCTCGCTATCGTTCTACAGAATCAGGGCAAAGATCCAGAAGCAGAATCCTTGTTCCGACAAACGCTCCGTCTCAGAGAGGAAGTCCTTGGGATCACAGACAAAGACACAATGTACACCCTAGAGCTACTGGTAAAGCTTCTATGGAGATCAGGGAAATTTGGTGAAATGGTCGATTTTGCATTTCAACGTGGCGAGCGACAAAAAATGGTCCACGGAATCAGGAACAGGAACACATTGGACGCGTTTAATGATTTTGAGGTAGCGTTATTCCAACAAGGGAGATACAACGATGCTATCGCTTCGATTGAAAAGACCCTTCCAGTACGAATAGACTTACTAGGGCCAGATGAGCCTGATACACTGATGAGCAAAGTTAACTATGCCGTCTCACAGTGCGGGCAAGGGAGAAAGCGCGAGGGACTCAATTTGTTGCTGGATGTTTTAGAAACACGCAAAAGGCTTTATGGATCGGAGGACTACAGAACTCTCAAGATGCAAGAAAAGGTTCAGATCGCCGGCAATGGAATTTGTCGGGAGATTTTCACTCCTCCTGTGAGGGTGAAGACGACGTATCCGACCACAGATGCCGACCCAACCATCATTGTAGAACTCTGTCCGTCAGATTGACGACAGTGTCTTACCTGGCGGATTGGCTCTATGCAGGGATGTCATGATCGAACCTGAGTCAAGTGTCTAAGGGAAGCTCATATCGAGCAGCAAGCGTTTTTGCAAAGCTGTGCACTGATATTGTTGAAATGTTGACAAAAATGACACCAGAAAACTAGGTTAAAGGTCAATTATTCATTGAACCATTGCTTTGAAAAATAGGTCAAGTCAGCAGCGAGCGGCTTGGAGCGGTAATGTAGAAACTACCATATCATATGAAGATATCTTAGGTAGATAGATAGAAGTAGTCTTCGAAGGAAAGGTAAACAGGTAGGTAAACCAGCAAAGGAATGAATTGGAACATTTCGAAGACGAACACAAATAAAGGAAGGACTGAAAAATAAGGGAAGGATTAAAGGATAAACACCCAATGATCACCATTGTATATATCTATATATATAAGTTACTCTGCTAACTTGAATTTAGACACGCCATCATCAAATGTGAAATGGTGCGGCTCAGATCAATCACCACATTTCTGATATTCCAACCAAGATACATTAGTTTCCATCATCTAACTCCCTTGGACGCCAGCGTAGCCATTCGGTCGAAGCTAGCATCCAATATCTCAACCACATTACCCCAAGGATCAGCAGCATACAAACAGACCACATTCTCAACAGGGTGCACCGTCTGTCCGATCCTCCTGCCTCCAGCCTCAACCATCCTCGCAGCAAGGGAGTCCGGCTGCGAATCCGTCACGCAGACATGGAAAAGCCCCGCTCTGTGATACTCGAACACGGTTTCCGGCACGTACGTTTTTGGGTGCACGAACTCGAACAGCTCAAAACCGACGCCATTCCCGGTGGACATGTAGGCCATTTTGACTTCATCCAGGGACGCGCGATAGATGCTGAAGATGGGGTCGTTAGGTCGTTCGCTGCGCTTGATGTGGTGGATTTGGTTGCCGATTAACTGGAAGCCGAAGATTTGACTGTACCAGTCTATTGCTGTTTGGCAGTTGGGGACTGAAACTGCGACGTGGTTGAAGACGCGGTTGTGAAGCTGGATGGTTAGGTGGCTTTGCTTGAATGTGCTGTAGAATCTGACTTACTGGTTGCGACATTTTGGAATACAAGATGTTCTGGAGGTAGTAAATAGATGGTATAGATTCAATCTATATATATGCTTGTCTGAACATGCGTATCTATCTTCTATGCTGCTCAGGTAAGCATTTATCCGTCGGATAAGGCCATTTATATTTATCAGCACCAGGGATTTCGGAATGGATTTTAGCCGTGAGTCTGCGATCTATTATATGGACTGTTGGATGGGAGAAATGTTGAGATATAGTTTCGCTTTAACAATGGAGATTGATATTATAATACGCAATATTTGATCTTGTACAGATCACAAGTCCTAGCATAACCCTTATTATAGTCCAATTACAATGGCATGCTACCGTAATCATTATTCTTCATCTTGCTGGTATATTCATCCAAACATGCCTCCCACATGGCTTTTCGAGGTGCTCGACTGCCAGTAAGTAGCTCCCACTGAGCACAAGCCTGCTCAAAGAAAACCTCAATTGGGTCAACTACAGTCCACCCACGATGGGTTTCCTCACGCATCTGCCTCATCAATGGTGTTTCGGGGGTATGATAAGCTATCTGATATCGAGGTCAGTTTACTTGTTTTGTTCACGGGGAATTCCTTACCTCGACAACGACACCACCGGTTGGGCTTTTCATCCACGAATGGGGGATTTTAAAAGGGAGTGTGGTTGGATTCCGGTGATCGTAAGCTTTGATTGCGCATATCACAATGCTAGGTTGGTCAAAGTTCTCCGGCCAAGGTGTGCTGGTGGAATTCAGGACTTTGATTCTCAGCTCGTCCACCTGGTTATTTGGAGAATAGTTGTTATTCTCGTTTAAGAAGTCGCCAAATACTTGTTCGAAATGGGATGCCAATGATTCAGCGTGCGACACGGTACGATTCAAAATGGCGATATTCGGCACTCCCAGACGCATGAGACAGTATACCGCCGCGCGTGCCATACCGCCGGCTCCTATCACCAACGCGGCTGTTTCTGGGTTGACAGAGTTTGCGGGTGATATGGAGCGGGACATGCACGCGCAGATCCCCATCCAGTCTGTGTTATCCGCATACAGCATTTCAACCGGCCCTGCGCGATGTCTCTGGCTTCTTTCACGGGGGTCAGATGGATTATTGTGATCTGGGAGACGGCGGATGGGTAGGATGGTGTTGGAGCCACCGATAAGCTTCGCGGCAGGACTTAATTTTCTGACCAAGGACGATATCCTCGGTTTGAAAGGCAGACTGACGCTGGCGCCGCCGAAATTGGGATCTGCGAATAAAGCCCTCACGTTGTCGAGTGAGTTGGTCTCGTGGATGCCGTAGATGTGAGGCATGCCAAGGGCCTGGAATGCTGTGTTGTGCATGGCGGGCGAGAGACTGTGTTTGACACTCGCGCCGACTACTAAGAAGTGTAAAGGATCTAGTACATGCAGCTTGAATAGAGTACTCCACCTCTCGCTGATTGTCATGTCTGTCTGTAGGCTGTGGATGTTGGAGTCTGACTGGGGTTGATGTTTTGGTGTATGATGGACAGGGGTGAGGATTAGATTGCATAAAATCGAGAGACACCCCCTGTCGCCAGTATTGTAAGCGATAATGGGGATGCAATTTGGCATGGTGTTGATGTTGTTAACAAGAGCCATGCACGAGAAATTGTCGGCCGTGATGTCGCAGGGTTTTACCAGTCTCACCACATCACATCCCAAGACAGCGGCTCTCTTGTACTGTCTGAGAGGTTCCTGACTCTGCCAATAGTCAATCCTGGCTGTCGTATTGTCCTGGTGGCCGATAATCTTGGTGCGGCCACTCCTCAAGGCCAACATTCGAATTTCAGTGTCCGGCGCATCTAGGTCGACGGTCAGGTACTCCGGCACGGATCGTAGTCCCTGGTACAGCAGGTCGAAATATGACTTCCAGCCTGTAGTTGGCTTCATGTCGCCCAAATGGACGTGGTAGATGACCGGAACAGCATGGAAATGGCGGACCTCCGCCACGAACCGACTCAGTGTCCCTGAAGCTATTGTTGATCTGCATTGAGTATTTCGACCATCAAGGACCAGTTCGACTGCATCCGCTCCCGCAGCAATCTGGCTGATGTCGACCTCTTCGTTTACCAGCGACGTGACTGGAACGCGCACGGCGTTGGAGTAAACCCTGTGCTCCGGCAAGGTCGGATACAAGGTCGGAAAGACAGGATGAGAGAGAGACGGGGCATGATATCCCAACGCAGCGGTGAGAAACCTAGGTACTGCCGTTTGGGTCTCCTGGAGTGCCTGCACCTTCTTCTGTTTCATCAAACGGTGGGGAACAACAGACTCCAAGCGCTGTTCTGCTGGACATGGATCGTTGGTCTCCTTCCACGTCTCGGGCAGATTGAAAAATGATAGAGCTGGAGGACTGCGAGGTAGATGATTGTTGTGTGTTATTCAACTATCTGAAAGCCATTATATGACTGTGCATCAGGTGACTTATCAGGTGACTGACACAGCTATCTTATTTGACATTTTGAAGCTTTCCTTATTTCCTAAACAGGCAATATCAACGCCTTCTGAAAGATCTGTGTGTATCCCATCCAACTAACTATTTCTTGCCTTTTTGAATGCCTTCGGTAGTCCATTCTGGTAAAATCTATTGCCGATATTGACGAATCGCTCTGGCGTACATATCTTCGGCCCTAGCATCGTTTAAGATATCTTATTACTAACAAACCGCATTGCGTTAATCAAAGCAAATAAAAAAGCTGTATATCTCTGAGATTCTTCTACCAACGAATTGCTCTAGCTCTAGTGTTGCTTTCAAACCACCGGTTCTATAGCATCGTTCTTATAGCATCTCAAAACAGAATGTATCTAATTAAGAATAAAAAGGTGGTATATTCAATCGTTTTAACGGCTTAGTAGTGGAGGGTCTTTTCTAGTATTTGAAATCGATAGAAAAAGGTAGAAAACTTGAAAAGGTAGGTGTCTTAAAAGATAGTGTTTTGACGTTTAAGCTCTAGACTCTAGACCTAGTATCCGGCTCAATCTTGATCCCCTCCTTATCCACCACCTCCAGCCGATTCTGTCTACAGAGCAGATTAATGGCAATCTTCCCTTCCGTCCCCACAATCTCCGTCTGATTGTCAAACCCCCTCGGCGACGTTCTCGAGTTGTAGAAAAATGCAATCCGGCCTTCGTAAAACTCGCAGATTCCAGCTACATTGTCGGCATCGTTCTTCCCAGCCAGCTCTGTATGGTAGGCTGTGAGACCTACGGCCCAGACAGCTTTGGGCCGTACATTCGGACCGAGAAAGGACAAGGCCAAGTCGATATCATGGATCGTGGCATCGAGGAAGATGCCCGCGCTGTCGTGGAGGTATTTCTTATACGTAGGGCTGGTGTCTAGGACATCGTAGGCTTGAGAGCGGACGATCAATGGCTGACCTATCTCGCCTCGCTGGACGCGCGATAACGCGTCGAGGTAGTTATCGTCGAATCGCCGCATAAATCCCACCATCACTTTCACTCCAGGGTGCATCTCAGACACTTTCAGAATCTCCTTGACCCCGCTGGCCGTCGCAGCGACTGGCTTTTCGCAGAGAACATGAATCCCCCGCTTAATGCACTCGATCGTTTGGGGCTGGTGGAATGGCGTCGCGGAGGCAATCACCACTGCTTGCACCCCGGGACAACTATCCAACATCTCCTCGAAAGATGGGTATAGAGACACCCCGTACGGTGCTAGATGCTTTTGTCCCCAGACCAGATCACTTGGTGTGGGTGAGCAGGCGCAGAGAAGCTGTGCTGGGGGCGTTCGGCGGTCTTATCCGATGCTGAATGGAACAGCTAACAGGGTAGGAAGATAGTAGCTAAGTGGGTTGGGTATTTTGGTTGAGGATCAGAATATCTTCTCAATTGAGCCTGTCTGTCACAGCTATAAATCTAACTATATAGGCAAATGAATACCCATTCAATACGCAAGATAGATCAAGCATGATTGATATAAACCGACTTGCCCTGAGTCCACTCCATCACGGCTGCACTTCCCTTCTGATATCCAATACCCGATCCCTTCCACCCCCCAAAGGGCAGCTCATACGCACCATCCGGCGAGGTGCAGTTGACGCCAACATTGCCGGCCTCAAGGGCACGCGCCACGCGCATGGCCCGACTGACGTCTTTTGTAAAGACTGAGACATAAAGTCCGTCTGTAAGAGTTAGATTGGGCTATAAAAGAAGGGGGAACAAAGGTCATACATTCAGTATCATTCGCCCGCCGAACAGCCTCCTTCTCCGTCTCAAACTCATGCAATACCATCACCGGCCCAAAGATCTCCTCGGCATCCAGCTTGCTCTTATCCGGGATATCCGAGAAGACGGTCGGATGGATGAAATTCTCCCCAGCCTCGAACGCCGGCTTCCCACCCACTAGAGCTTGGCCGCCTTTGGCGCCCGCTTCGAGGAACTGTGCCACAGAAGCCGCTTGTTTGCTGTCTGCTTGCGGGCCCATGTTTGTGCTGGATGCGTTGGGGTCTCCCAGGCACAGGTTGCGCATGATCTCTGCGATCAGTCCTTTGAAGGTGTCTGCTGCGCCTTTTTGGACGTAGACGCGAGAGGACGCTGTGCAGATCTGACCCGAGTCTACGGCCATCAGTATCTAATGTGTAAGAGAAAGCGGTCATGACATACTAAACGTAATCGACTTCACAGCAGCCGCTGCTGTCGCCGGCAGATCCGCATCGTCAAAGACCAGAAGCGGCGATTTCCCTCCCAGCTCCAGCGAGACTGTCTTCAGGTTGGACTTGGCAGCTGCCTGCATGATGGCCCGACCGGTCATGGTGGATCCCGTGAAACTGATTTTCCTATACAATGCGTAAGTATAGAGTAGCTGGCTGTGAAATTTCCACCAACCTGATCCTTCTCCACCGCGCACCTTCGCGAAATAGGCTCCTTTCAAGATGGAGGCTTGCAAGACAATTTCGCTGCCGGGATTGCTCGCCGGGTCAGCCGCCGGATCTGGCCATCAAGGACTGGAATTGCACGGCTGATATCAATGGGGACTGGAATAACAAATCCTTCCCGTGATAGCTCGCCGCATTTTCGTCATGTATTCCGGGATAGCTTCTTACGCAGAGGCTTTGATACTCTTATGTCCAACTTAGATACTAAGCCTAAGTGGCTGCAGATGGTGGAAGAACTGGACGACACTGTCAGATCCGATTACATGAGGCTTGACGTTTCTCTAAAAGATGTTCCGTGCACTATTGATAATGCCGGCGCAATAGATGATTACCGCAACCTAGTTGTTCTTCAACCGGGAAGTAGCTACGGCGCTGCTTGTTGCTCGATTCTTTTTTGTTTTGGAAGGTATACCTGATAGAAGAGCCTCTGAGAGATTTTACATGGTGTTTCGGTCCAATTAGATGCAAGGGCCCTGTTAAGCAAATCGTTGGGGCGCTTCAAAAGCTACACCCGCAAAATTTGGAATTCTCTACCGATACGGAGCCGCTAGGGAGGTTCGGTGGGATGGAGGATACCTGTCCAAACTGTGGGCGCTACTTCAAACCAGTCTCCATTCTCATTCACCACCCCGACGAGGCCATAAACATTTACGTGCGCATCAACAAGCATAAGCACTGGAGAATAAACGGGTTTCCAAGCAGCATTTCCTCATTCATCAACACACAGAAATTGCAATACTCATTTGGGCGTCCAGATCATGGACAACCAGCTGCGGTATCCTGTCACACATGCGACGGCTTCAATAATCCTTTACGCGGAAGGCGCAGAAAACGTACTTCGGCGCAGTCAATGGAGGAACATGAGAAAAAAAGAGTCTGTATTGTGGAAGAAGTCCGTGGTTAAATCTCGGATGCAGGTCGATTGTAGACCCACTGCGTGGAACTCAAAGGAAGGTGGAGTACAGACACACATAATTAACTTATGGAGTTGGTCGTAAACTATATCTAGCTTTGTTCTCATGTTTTTGCCCTGCGATTATTCTGTATTAAATTTGTCGGAAATTTAATTGAATTGAATTCAGACTAGGGGGTACCACCGACAGCAGAAATATATATCATTCTTCTCTTTCCCTCATGATAAACCGGGCAACTTGGAAAGCACGATCAAATAAATTTGAAAATTTTTTTTTTTTTTTTCGTTTATAAATCCCACCGATCTCATTGTGCCTCTGACCACAATTTTCCAAGTTAAATTATCTACTCTATCTACTCGCAAAATGTCGAACTCCTATTTCAGTCAAGAGAACCAGCATAGATTCACGGAAAAGCTCGACCAATTTTTGCAACAAGCCGTTAAATTGTCACTGTTCAATGATTGTAAAATTTATGTCCTTGTGGATCACAAACAAGGCACTTTCGCGCTTAATTCAGTTGAAGACCGTTCCTGGCCATCGCCTGATCCGCTCCTGGTGAGTATCTATTCTCTATTCATCTATTCCAAATTGACTGGATGAGAGGAAATTTATAATCCATCAACAAGGCGACTATACAGCTCTCAATTGATAGATACACGCGTCACTGAAGCTGTACGAAAAGATGTTATTCAATTATTGATCTATTTTTCATACTTATCATACCGCTGGAGCTCCTCGCAGTGGACTCAGGCACAAACACCAACGCTAGATAATGTGCTAGAGCAAAATCCGGACCTGGAGGGCATTGACAGATGTGACGAGCGGACGGGAACAGCCTCAAACATTACAAGTGATGATGAACTGGGTGAGAAAAGTGGCCAGAATTAAATAAACGGTGTATCGTGTTTCAGTATCTGTGAAAGTTACGTGTATGGGAGGTTTAGATTGTGACATACTAGCAAGCTAAATTGGATATATTTACGAATACATATATATATTTAGATTCATCGAGCTTTGATGATTCATCTTCCAAATATCATTCATGAGAAACACTCTCGCTCGATGATGCAGCTCGTGGATGCGATTTTTCAATCGCCCTCGGGGCTATTGCCATTATTTCAATTATAACCTTCTTGCTAGCACCGTTCCATCGTGGATCTGTATTCGTCTTTCCTGCCTGGGCTTTATCATCTTTTTCTTGGATTCCTCGCCTGTCCAAGTTTGAACTGACGGTTTCTGGGCCTCGGACACTATGTCTTCACTGCAGGTCGTCCTGTTCATACTTTACTTTGTCTGGCATATCTAGCTATTTATCTCTAATGAAGTTATTTCCACTATATTTCGCGCACGCTTACTCAGAATATCCTTGGGGACCTATGAATTCACGGTTTGATGGCTGTTATCCAAGCATTTACCATGCTGCGGTCTCTTTCAAGTGATTTAGTTTAATATAGATCAATACGATACGATTCTATGGGCTTTGGCAAGTTGCTTGGAATTCTCTGTCTCTTGTCCATGACTTATTTTGGCCTACTTGACTTTGGATCAGTTTCGCTAAATGCATTTTAGGGCATATATATGCTTCTATCCCTCTTGCCTATTCTCATGAATAAGCGTCATGTAAATGAGGTCTTTCTCAAAACCCATTTGGCATGTGCTGCCATGGTCCTCCACGCGATCTGGCAACATACCCATCCGTCACGGGGCGACTCACATATACATCTCCTAGCATGTCTCGGTACATTCGCGGTAACAAGTACTCTTCAACTACTACGTACTACCTACTGTAATGTGACTGCGGGCGAAAGATCCGCCAATATGGTCACAAAGCTTTGTGCAGAGAATACCGTTCGTGTCACCTATACCTCCCTCGTCCGTGGAATGGTATGAGCAGGGCGCTAGTTCACGATGGTATATAGTGTTTTCTTTACTTTCCTGCTTATGCTGGTAGTCAGCATTAAAACTACGTGATGCTGCAAGTTTGCGGCGTTCTGCCAATAGTTTTTGAAGCTGTTCTTCAGTATACATAGTCATGTGGTAGTCACGTGTTTCTCCTTAGGAAGATAAAGATAGAAGAGAAATCATAGAAAGGAAGCTAAGACAATGAGGACTTGGTAATAAGGGCTCACAGCCTATTTATTATTATCTGGATGTCTAATACTTTTTAGTTTTCGACAAAAATCATCTATTTTATGGGTGGTGAGTATTGATCACCCCTCGGTGAGCCCTTATCACCCCTGGTGGTTAGATGTATAGAGTTCTCACCCCTCTCACCAGGACTCACCCTAATATCTGCCACTAATGGTTTAGAGGGCAGAAAGGCTCATTTACTATTTATTGAGCGCAATATGTGGCTTAAGTACGGCTGAGCGGACGGGAAGCCCTGTTCTCCACACCCTATGGTCGTATGTACTGGTTCTACCCCAAGTAATAGAAGATATAGAGTCAATGAGATCAACAGGGCAACACGACTGCGCTAGTTCAGTTGATGAAGTGCAGCTCGTGCTCCAAGTAGTGTCTGTGGATCTACTAGTGTAGTATGTATGAGCATAATGAGTGCCCTCATTAGTTTAAAAGAGGAAGGATATTAATGAATCACTTTATAACACAGACATCGTTACTACCACAATATATATCTACAATGCTAAAGGTTGGCATACATCGCGTGAACTTAAATGACACCTTAGATAAGACAATGAAGCACAATAATAGTAATTATTATGTTTGATGTTCTCTGGGGAAAGGCTGTAAGAGCGCATGCTACTGTATCCAGTGTTCAGCAAATATATCACCCGGGGCCACAGTAACATTAGAGGTTGCCAGGTTATCAGTAGATTGCCAAGCGATTGACGAACTCCGTTCCCTGTCAAAGGCTATTTATGTACAATTCCTACACGGAATGATCTTGACACCGCAATTTGTGGGATTGTCCGCCTCGATACCAAAGGGTGTGAACTCCACCACTACCACCGTTTCCTACCTATCGCAGCAGTTCGGCATCATGCTGGGGTTCACATTAACACTTGCTGTTAACCGAAAGATCTTCACATACAGATTCAAGCAGAATTATGACGAGTACTGGGCCCTGCAGGTCAGTGTTGGATGACTCCCCTAACTATCTATCTTCGCAGTGTATATGTGCTTATGTATTACGAAATGTTTGGAAAGACGAAAGGTTCGCCTCGTCTCTGCCAGGGCCATTACAACTTGCTGTGCGAACATGCTTCTTGCAAAAGCTTTCGGATTGTTCCAAGTATGATGTCCCTCGGATTCGAACCTCCAGCCCGAAAGTTAACCCTCTTCAGTTATTTGTCTGGCGGGTCTTTCTTGCCTATCATTTGCTATCTTCTGGAATGGCCCATTGAATAGCCGTTTGATATTGTTTAATTCAATCTGTAGACATAGTGGGATAAAGAGACATACATGGGTATCCATATCTTTTTGCCATTCGTGCTTTTCCTATTACCTAGACCCTGTGTCCATTACGCCGAAATTCTGTGTAAATCTGGCTTTGCAATCAAGTATTACAATGGTACCACAAACGAGAAACGCAATAAGGGAATAAGAGCTCATTTACTCCAGTAATGGACGCAGTAATTGAGACAAACTATCCTTATACCTTATAAGCTATCGAAAGCACAGCTGGATTGCAATCGGAAAGAAGTTGATACGATGACGTCACATGATTGTTCCTTTGTCAGCGAGGGGCAATATTTATTTCTTTAGGAAAAGCCACAGTCGATATCAAGACACATATACACACCTGCGGACCAACAGATCTAACTCTCTCTCTCCTCGCAACCATGGCCAAAACAGTCGTCGCAACAGGCACCTCATCGGGCTTGGTAACCTTCCACCTTGCTGCCCCTCACTAGTGGTTCGCCTAACATAACGCAGGGCTTTGAAGCAATCAAACAGCTGCTCCAGCAATCTGAGCCATACAATTTCATCTTAGGAGTACGGGATACAGTCAAGACTCAGGGCAACTATGATCGCATCGACTTTGACAGGAACAAGCACACGATTACGATTCTCCCGCTGGATCTCTTATCCCTGCCGAGTGTGCAGTCCTTTGCACAGAAAGTTCTTTCCCAGCTGGGTGACCAGAAGCTCGATTATCTGTTCCTTTGCGCTGGCATGCTAGATAGCGCCGATGGCCCTGGACCCAATGGATCGTCATGGTGTTCGGGGTATGTCGTCAATCATCTGGGTATGTGGGAGCTGAACTCGAAGACCATTGAACCGAAGTGGCTAACAACGATACAAAATAGCCCAGCATTACTTGGTCCACTTGCTGCGGGACACTCTTTCGAGGTCACAATCGCGAGTTGTCGTTGTTTCCTCGGGCGCCATCCGCAATGTACGACGCCAGGATCCAGGTAAGTTCACATTCACTGCCTGTTACTCTACCATCCAAATCATCAATACTGACTCGGGTATATTAGCAACGCTTGACGTAGACCTGAAAGCGAATTCCAAGGCCGGGGTCAGGGCCGTGTACAGTGCCTCAAAGTTCGTCCAACTACTCGGCGCATTTTACTGGCGCCGTGAACTTCCCTCCTGCACGGTCATTGCCGTCTCACCGGGCCTGATCCCTAGCACAAATCTGGCCACTGATCTAGGCTTGTCCATGGATATGCCGGATGCAAAAACCATTCCCGAGGGTAAGTTCATTCGTATGGTAATGATCGGAAGAGAATCGACTTAACATGGACTGTTTAACAGGAGCCCGAAACCTCCTTCGGGCATTTACTGCGACCGATCTCCCGTCTGATCCAGAGCAACTCTTTTTGACGAGCTGGGGGGAGTGGTGGCCGAAGGATGTGTATTCATTGGCTCTGGACCAGAAGTTGCAGAGGAAATGGTGTTTGACTAAAGAGGAGATTGAAAAGGCTGAGGGGCTGGCCTGAGTGTATATTTGGGATAGACTATGATTCCATACATGCTAAATGGGAATACCACAGACGAAAGATGGGAGTGATATCAAATCCCACTCGTATAGATGGAACAGATTTACCTGCGTTTCTTCGTATCTCGACAAGCTATACCGTTTCCGCCAGAATTACAAGCTAATTAAGGGCCAAAGGCTTTTACCCCGCGCCATTAATTTGATCTGACTCACAAACCAGTCGGATTCTTCATTCCAGAACTCTCGCCATAACACCCGAGGTACTACTGAAGAATTCGCACCTCGTTTGTATTACCTTCTGAATATTGACTGTGTCTGATTCAGACTCATCTAGTGCGAACAACATGGCTTCTCTACGTGCCAAGCTTTTGGCTGGTCTCATTCATAGCCATCCACGTGCTCCTCTTGCACCTCGTGCCATAGCATCGTTTTCGACGCGCAACGTTCTACACAACACGGACAACACCTCGAAGAATAATCAACCGAACGATAAGGACGCGGGCTACTGGAAGTATGATCTTAGCTTCAAAACTCAGATGAGCAAAGCAGTACTGTTTGCTGTTCTTGCCGGGGCTGGTGCTGTGGAGACCTGGACGTGGTATCGGGAAATCCGGCAATGGTGGACGGGGGTGCGAGACGATGGGGGACAAATATAGGTTATAGAGGCTGTGGTGTCGGTGAGGCTATCACCGTTCCAAGGAGACTGGATTCAACCGATTAATCCAACAAAGCCTCGTCTACAATTCTTCCGGGAGACCAGTGCTTCTGGCTTCTTTCCATCTTTTCCCCGGCCCCAAGAGAGAGCCGCACACCAACCCGATCATACATCTCCTGAAGGGTCGTCCATTGCTTCCTGAAGGAATCCCTGATGCGAACCCGAGTTCCGTGTGGCTCCTCCCGCTCAGGAGAGATGAGCAGGGACTGTAGGTTGGGAAACTGTTCCTCTCGGCGGGCAAGAAGATCCTCGAGGTGGGTGAGCAATACAGCACTATTCTTGTCGTTACAGTCCGCTAGATGTAAAACTCTCAAGCTCTTGGGCAGAATATCTCCAAGTAAGATCAAATCCTCTGTCTCTTTGGGGTAGAGATTGAAAAGGTTACTGGCGCGAATCCGTAGATCCCACAGTTTGCAAAAATCCGCCAGTGACCCGAGCCACCGATCATGCGAGATTGAGTCAACGTTCCCTTTATACAGGTGAGTTGGTCGAGGAATGGAAGCATCTCCCAGATCATTCAGGTGGAGAACCTCCAGGCTGTGCTTCTGGGTTTGGAGCGCCTCGTGGAAGCACCAAGGCCGAAAGCTAGCGTCGACACCCGCGCAATCCTCCTCGTCCTGGCGCGAAACCCAGACAATGTCGTTAGTATGCTGGTAGACAAAGCGCTTCAGGTTGGCACATGAGGTAATAAAGTCGGCCATCCCATGTCTTCCGTTACAAAAAAAGTCCAAGACTAGATCTTCGACCGGCGACGTAGCTGGGACTGGCAGGAAGGCCGGATGGTCCGCTGGGCTGTGAGACGAGTGCAGCTCCTGGACTGGTCCGAGCCGTAAGGTGCGCAGGGAAGGCAAGTGGAAAAAGGGAAGGTATTCACGGTGGCTCAAAACAGTCGAAAGATAATACCAGGTAAGATCGAGCTTTTCTAAACGCTGCAGGGCTGGGAGAGTGTTGGGTTCGAAAGGCAATTGCTTCCATGCGGCCTTCGAAACGATCCGAGTAATCCAACCGTTAGGGTGGCTATGCTGCGCGGAAATTGCAGCAAGGTTTGGGAGAATAGCCATTAAAAAAGCAACCCACACTTCACTCTGGTCATTCGATAGTCCCTTTCGCCATGCATCATATTCTACGGGCGACTCGCTGATGAGATCAAGAATTTCTTGAACTGCCGAGCCCAATGGGGCCAGTGTACCTCTATATGCAACCCTTTCTATCGAGATCTCACGGATAGAAAACCTGATAATCGGATTGGCAAGAGCAGCCACGACCAGACACCGAAGCTGAGACCAGTCGAGGTGAGTCGAGCAGAACGCTATTCCCAGAAATGAGGCACGCCAGCTCCGACATATCTGAACTAGAGTCAGTCGGTCTTGTGCGTTGGGGATTTCATGGATTATGGCCAGGATGATCTCTGTTGGCAGGCGATCCATCTTCGTGGCAATTTCAGGCGACACGTAAACAAATGTCAACCCGATCGTGGAGAAAAGTTCTATCAATATTGACGGTAAATTTACTGCCGGGCTGTATTCGGTAATTAATATCCATTTACAGTCGTTCTTGGCGACTCCAAGAAGAATGATATTCTCAGAATGTTGACGGCCATAAGGCCTTCATTCACAACAGCTTTACGACGATTAAGCTCTAATTTCCTGTTCTAATCTCTTACCTAAAGATTATACAAGCATTTGGGACGGAAAAATACTTTGGCCGAATCAATCAACAACAACTGAAACTCCCGTCTCGCCAGTGTGGACCAGTTGAGAAAATCACTGCAATTAGATAAATGACAACGATTCAAAATGACCGTACCCTACGGACGCTGGAAGAGCCCACTCACCCCAGAACTACTATCAAGCAGTAGTATCTCCCTGCATGAAGTGGTCGTCAATGTGAGTCCCAGTCCCAGCTCCCCAACCTCGCCAGGACACTAACGAGAACTAAGGAGTCCACCGGGGCAATCTACTCTGTGGAATGCCATCCGACGGAGAACGGACGCCATGCAATCGTCCAGCACCGGAATGGCGAAAGTCGGGATGTGTTACCGAAAGACTTTAGTGCACACGCTACGGTGCAAGAGCTCGGTGGCGGTTCCCTTGCCATAAGACCGGACGGGCTGATCACATTTTCCGACGAAGAATCTAGCAGCATCTACCTGCTGGATCCAGACTCTAGCAAAGTCACTTTGATCCGCGAAGGGGTGACGGGAGTCCGCTATGCGGATTTCTGCCATCATCCGATCAATGCACAGTGGGTGCTTGCCATCAAGGAGGACCATCGCGAAGCCACTCCAGAGACCCAAGCATTCATGGTTCATAATTCCCTGGTGGCTATCAACATTGATACCGGTGAGGAAACCACGATTGCCCAAGGGGACGATTTTTTCTCCCATCCCAAGTTCGATCCCTCGGGGAAGCACATCTCCTGGATTCAGTGGTCCCATCCGGACATGCCCTGGACCGGAACTGTTCTTCATGTTGCGACTTGGGAAGATGGATGTCTTAAGAATTCGAGACGTGTCGCAGGGAAAGCACAGGAAGAAAGTATCGCGCAGCCAAAATGGGGCTTGGACGGTTCGCTCTACTTCGCGAGCGATAGAACAGGTTACTGGCAGCTATATGCATTCAACGTAAATGACGACGCACCTCGCCCGTTGGCGCTGAAGGGTCTCGAAGAGGCGGACTTTGCCACAGCTGAATGGGAACTGGGAAGGTACCATGAGTAATTCCATCCTTCATGCGTGGTCAAACTAACACCCCGACCAGCTCCACGTACGTCTCCCTTGACACAACGACTATCGTCGCAGCCGTCATTACTCACGCCACGAGTCGAGTGTTCCTGATTGACACCACCACGTCCTGCGCTCGACAGCTAGATCTCCCTTATTTAGATCTGGGCTCTCGTGCTAATGGGATCTACCGAGTTTCACCAACCAGTTTCGCCATCGTTGGTTCGACGGCAACATCTCCGCAGGAATTAGCTCTCGTATCAATCACGCCCACCGACACGGTGCAAAGAACCGTACTCGCGTCCACTGCATCGTTCCACCTGGATCCTGAATACGTTTCTCACGCCACAGAATTCCGTGCACCCCAAAAGTACGGACCGCAGTGTGATGGCGACGTATATATGTTCTACTTCCCTCCACAAAACCCGAACTACCAGTCGGGCGATCAGGGTCCTCCTCCAGTCCTAGTCTATGTTCACGGTGGACCTAATGGCTGCGTCACCCCAGCGCTCAACCTTGAAATTCAATACTGGACCACACGCGGCTTTGCCGTTTGCGCTCTCAACTACACGGGCTCTACTGGGTACGGTCGCGAATATCGCGAGCGTCTCTCGGGATACTGGGGCCTAGTGGATGTTGGCGATGCTGTGAGTGCAGTCGACTTCCTGGTGGAAAATGGCATGGTCGATAAGGCGCGCGTGGGCATCTACGGTGGTAGTGCCGGCGGGTATCTCACGCTGCGGGCTCTGCATATGTACCCGGACGTTTGGGCAGCGGGAATTAGCTCCTATGGCATCAGCGATGTCCGGGCATTGCAGGCCGACTCATACAAGTTTGAAAGCCATGATGTAGACCGGATTTTACTCAGTACAACGAAGGCCGAGGACAGGGATGCTGAACTGACCAGGCGCAGTCCGTGCCACTTTGCGGCTCAGATGAAGGCACCGCTGCTTTTGCTGCAGGGCACATCCGATATGGTGGTCCCTGTCGCACAAGCCAGGATGATGGCTGATGCGATGCACAAGTGTGGCAGGGTAGCGGAGGTGGTTGAGTTCGAGGGTGAGGGCCACGGCTGGGTTGGCCATCAAACCATTTATGAGTCATATAAGCAGAAGGAGGAATGGTGGCAGCGTTATTTGACTTGAACCTGCTTGATAAATAACGAAATCAAGTGTTTCTATATGTAGTCTCGTTCAGAACGAAGCTACTAGTCCTTGTTCATGGTATTCTTGTTCTAGGCTCTACGACAGAGTACCAAATCTTAGACTGCCTAAACACTTATTATCAGCATAGGTAATGCCGAAGAAGGATTCAAGTATTGCTGAAAAGATCTTCCTCCCCGGTGTAATTTAATTGTCGATAGTTACCGTATCGTACCGGATGGGGACGCGTTTAGCTGATAAACAATAGGTCCTAAGAGGTCATTATTAGCCGAGGTCCGTATTGCATTGAAATTGGAAGACTACATCGCGCTATCTTGAAGGGACGTGTACAGCAGGCCCTAGGAACGTTTACTTTCCAAGTCCTGGTTATAGTATGACATAGATAGAATTCTGTACTGCAGCTTTCCATTTTACATGAGAAAACAGTAGTTGAAATACTAATTCTGCCAGGGGAACTGTCCGCTAGGCTGTGGCGCGCTCTTAGTACTATGTGGATGTGCTATTATCTCTCGCACAGGGATGCATAGCTTTGTAGAGGGATCGGTTCTATTTAAATTGTGGACTGATTGCTATAATGAATAGCACTGAGGAACCTATCAGAGAGCAGT
Source organism: Aspergillus sergii (assembly GCA_009193525.1). Classification (NCBI taxonomy): domain Eukaryota; kingdom Fungi; phylum Ascomycota; class Eurotiomycetes; order Eurotiales; family Aspergillaceae; genus Aspergillus; species Aspergillus sergii. Next base: position 154,472 of record ML741777.1, read on the forward strand.
GATAAGACGAGTTATGTGAAGTTAGTTGTCTATGCATCTTGGCAGGTTTAATTAGGGATGGTGGGGTCATGTGGGGGTTGTAGATCGAGTCAGCTTACGCGCAAATGCTATTTCCCTCCTCTCCTGCATCTTGAGTGTCACTAGAAGCTCTGGCGAACCTGGTGCGATATTGCTCTGCATTACTCATCCTGTTCGGTTTATTGAATGCTACCGTAAAGCATGTCCGCCAACCCACCATCCACAGCGGACCCCAAGGCGGCTGTTAACGCTGCCAGTGACAACGATCACTTGCAGGACTTCCAAGGAGAGGTCCAGACCAATGACCAACCTCCGTCAGTAGAAACACTGCGCAAGATCCAAGACTACTCTGTACTAGATAGACATGGCAAATCTCATCCGTTCAAGAGCCTTCATTCCGGGCCTGGTGTAGCCCAACGGGTTTTAGTCATCTTCGTCCGGCACTTTTTCTGCGGCGTACGTGTATCCCCTACCCTTCTCGCTACTCTCTAATGGATGGAACTTGCTGAAGGAAGAGCTCACTGACGGATATTCACAGAGCTGCCAAGAGTTCCTCCGCACGTTGTCCGCCTCCATCACCCCGAAAGCCCTGGAGCCCTTGGCAACAAGTACATCAGTGGTCATCATTGGCTGCGGGGATCCGGGCCTGATCGAAATGTACGAGAAGGAAACCAACTGCCAATTTCCGATCTATACGGACCCCACCAGGCAGCTGTATCAGGACCTCGACATGATGTGCTCCACCGCCCTTGGCAGTCAACCAGCCTATATTAGCAAGGGGATGGCTCGCACTGTCGGTGAAGCAATGATGCAGGCTGTGAAGTATATACCATCCGGCTTGGGACACAAGGGTGGTTATTACAAGCAGAACGGTGGGGAGTTCCTGTTCGAACCGCTTGATACTAAGGCAGACATTACTGGCGAGGAAGAAAAGCAAGTAACGTGGTGTCATCGGATGAAGACGACTCGTGGTCATACTGAGATCCCTGAACTTATGCAGATGTTGGGTATGAAATAGATGACTGATCTAAATTGAATGTGTATGCTGTGAATTGTTTCTCGGGTAAAGGCGTGTACTTGGTTTGGATTCTTGATTCCAAAACGTCAAAGAAACCAAAGTTTGACTCTTACTGGCCGCTATACGTGATCTCTGTATATAGCCTCTTGATGAGAATGAGCATAAAACTGTTAAAGAAACGTTGCCGCAGGCAAGATGTGATAGTAATCAACATAGTGAGCAGCTCTCCATTTGACTGACGACCTCCGTAAGAAGCATACCCACGAAGACCACGCAAAATCAGCTAAAGATTGATCAACTGAGCTCGCCGCGCTGTTGGGAAGCTAGAATATCCTTGTACTCGATGAGCCGGTGGGAGCCCTCGGGTATGTACATTAGCGTGAATGTATGTACCATAGACTGCGATGCAATATTATACTAGCCTGGTATGAAAGCATAATAGCTTTACCACATGCCCCTCTGTATGTTGATCTGGCGGACCGAGGCCCGGCAATGAACATTGGAGCCGGACATCTGCAGCGCCGTATATAAGTTACATACCGGATAGCACCATGTCATCAAGTCTAACTCTGATAGACTTGCAAAAATGACGACAAGGAGAACTAAAGAGATCGAAAGTGCCAATATGAATTTCATTGACATTCTGAACAAAGTTCCACCAGAGAACGCATCTTTAAATTTCTTCGCTGCTCTACCATGTAGTCGCCCATATCTGAATGATTCCAGTCCCTATCAGCCTATCACACTACCATCTAGATACAACAAAAACGACTCATCGGACATATTCTTCCGCGAGACCATGAACACACCTAGCACTTTCCCCTATATCCTTGCATTCATCAGGAAAGAGATCTTGAGAAGCAACCATTTGACATGGGAGAACCTGGATCGAGAGCAGATTGGGCCGGATATCGTCCTACTCGTACACCTAGGCTCAGGGGGGAATGGGTTCCGCGACACGGCCCACGGTGGCGTACTTGCTGCACTTCTCGATGAGACGTTAGGATGCTGCATCGAATCCTGGGCGATTCAGCTCCATGCCAGTGAACAAGCATCGTCCGCGACGCGACCACGCTCATATACCGCTAATTTGAATATCTCATACCGTGCGCCGGTAGAATCACCGGGCATCATCATCGTTCACGCCTGGCTTAAGAAAAGGGAGGGCAGAAAGTGGTTTCTAGGCGCCAAGATCCTTGGGGAAGATGGTCGCACTCGAGCGGAGGCGTCGGCCTTGTGGATCAGTGAAAGAGTTGCCGTCATGTAAGGTGTCAGAATCTGCGTGTTTCTCTCTAGCTCTCGCGCTTCTGGATCACGGTCATACAGCGCCAACATCAACTTCATTTCCCCAATGAGCCTGGTGCATGTAAGACGCTGACAAGCCCAGCAATTGACGAATGAACTTTCACGCTAGAAGGGAGCAGACCTGAACCCCTGGTTCAACTGAATCACCTGAGCGGGAATCCCTACTAGATACCTTACTCGTCCTGTTCGTGCACTAAATTCAACAAATAGTCGTAGTTTACATGGACAGGGGTTTAGTAGTCGGTCTCACTTAGGTACCCGTTAGTGGATGCCCTAATGTATGCAGCTGCGCCGCAGGCCCGAGGTGCTCGTAAGCGGTATTTCCACCCGGCGGCCGGCGCTTGGGAGTCTTAAAAGATGGGAACCCCTTTGACCCCGTCGTTACATCTTGAATAGTATCCAAGTATTGTACTATCATTCTCACAACCGTGTTTATAGCAACGTAGTAGCCAAGATGGGAAAGCGGGTGCGCCATTTCGTCGGGGTGGAGAGCTCTGAGCAGCTCGCTTTCATCGATGAGCTTCAGGCGCTTGGACTCAGCAACACAATCAAGCTTCCGGAGGTAAGTCTACTAGATGCCTGGTCGGAGCATATGCTGATGTCCACGGTCGCCATCAGCTTGTCGTCGTTGGTGACCAGAATACCGGCAAGAGCTCTGTCCTTCAGGCTATCACCGAGGTTTCCTTCCCAGTCAAGGACACTATGTGCACTCGCTTCCCGATTCAGATCTCGTTTCGACAGACATCCGCGGCCAAGGAACTTCCCGTGAAGGCTACAGTGGTCCCGGGTCCACTGTCTGAGGAAGACGATGAGCTTCTTGCCCGGGTGGAGGATTTCATTATCGAGAAGAAGGAACTGACGTCGGAGGTCATGGAGGAGATTATAGATAAAGTCGGTGCATGTGGTTTTAATCGGTCCTGGTTTTGCTAACGCATGTAGGCAACGGAATGTATCTTCGGTGACCAAAAGTCCACCAAACAGTTGACGCTTAGCGACGCGACTCTTCGAATTGAGCGCTCCGGCCCCGATGAAATGCATTGGACCATTGTTGACCTGCCCGGTCTGATACGCGGAAAGAAATCGGGCAAGGGAGTAGATGTATTGAATGATGCCGGCAATGCGTTGAATGAAGAGTCGCATGTCCGGAATAACGCGGCAGTTGCGGAGGAGCTAGCTCGTACCTATTTGAATAACGAACGAAATATCATTCTGTAAGTGTTCTGATGCTCGTCTGGCCCCGGTGATGAAGGTTGACGGTACTTAGGGTTGTCGTCGACAATGTGGATGTGGAGCGACATAAGACCTTTGAGTTGATCGAAGAGATACCGAGTCTGCAGACCCGATGCATTGGGGTTCTCACCAAATGTGATCGCAAGCAGGAAGGATCAGATCATTGGGTATGGCTTTCCCAGCTTCTTACATGATCCATGAACTGACGAATTAGATGATCAAACTTCTCCAAAACGACCTGGCCACTGTTCCACACTTGGATCATGGTTGGTTTGGATTGCGCAACAGATTGCCCATCGAACGTGATTCCTCTGACGCAGAGCGTGATGATATGGAGCTCAAAGAATTTTCTAAGCCAGCTTGGGAAGGTCTCTCGAAAGATAGGACTGGAATCCGATCGTTGATGAGCTACATCGACAAGGAGCGACGTGCCCAAATCCAGAAAGAGATCCCTCACATTATTACTGAGATCACCCAACACCTCCGGGAATGTGAAGCCAATCTGAAAAGAATGGGAGAGTCTAGGACTACCGCGCGAGCTCAGCGATATTATGTCCTCCAGTTCTGCAATGAGATGCAGAAGATGGCAGAGGGAACCTTGAGAGGACAGCATCAAGACATACCTTCAGCAGATGCAAAAGCTATGCTTCGTTATAAAATCCGACTTCGTCTGGATCAATTCCGCGACGATATGTGCAAGAGCGAAAATATCGCGATCAAGTTTACAGACTACAGAGCAGACCTAGAGTGGCTCAGATCTCAGAGCTCCGACCCCAGGGTATGGGAGGAGCATGTGATCAATGGCCAGGGGCTGTACGCAGCAATCGCTCAGGAAGCCAAGATATGCGAAGGAAGAAGCCTCCCAGGAAGCGTTCATCCGGACGTAGAAGAGAAGCTTTTCCGGAAGCTGTCCGCGCACTGGGAGAGTATCGCCCGTGAGTTTATTGAGGATGTCAAGATCATGGTCATGGACTGCTACAACATTCTATTGAAGATCGCAATACCGAATAGTAAAGTTCGTTTGGAAGTGAGTGGTATTGTTGGGAAAACGCTTGAAGAATGGAATAAAGACGCCGACACGGCACTCCGGGAATTGGTTGAAGATAACCAAGCCCGTCCATTGATTACTCGCAATCCATCCCTGCTGTCTTTCACCAGCATGACGGATGAAATCTTGCTTGGCCATTCCTTTGACCACAAAGCAGCGAATGGTAAGGCCAACGGAGGTGCGAATGGAGAAGATGCTGGCCCCTACTTTATACCCACCTCCTTGAACCAGATTCTTTCCGCCCGAGCAAGACTGGATGGATACTACGATATTGCTCTATGGCGCTTTATCGATAATGTGGCAATGCAGGTTATGGAGAGACATGTGCTGGGACCGAAATGTCCAATGCGCATTGTCTCCGCCGATCGTTTTGCTCAGCTTGATGATACAGAGCTGAACACGGTTGCCGGCGAAGACGAAGCCGATACTCGTATGCGTGCAAGACTGGAGAGGACGCGGTCTCGCTATCAGAAAGCACTTGAGCGTTGGGAGAGACTGAGGGTTCTCTGATCCATGGTCAGCAAAGACAAGCGGCCTATGTCCCGCCATGAAATATCACAACCCTCGTATGACCCTTGCGCAACGAACTGGGGAAAGGACTTGCATATGTAGTTACGTAACTTGAATCTTTTGCTGTAGATCTGATCTCAATGTCGATCGGATTCGGTCCACGCGGCTTCTCCAATGAATATTTCGATATCCAAAATAAAGTTCAGTATACGAAGGCAACCAGCAGCTCAACATCAATAATTGCGCAAGGAAGATTGAAAAGCCCCGACGATCCCCAGATCCAATCGGGAAGTAGATTCCTAACCTCGCTTTCGGGATCTCCACAGTTCAGCTGTCCTTTTCTTTGCTCATTGAGAAACTGACTTGTGAAACCAAACCCCGATACAAATCACTACAGGGGCTGGTAATGAGTAGACACGATGATATTGCATGCACGCAAGGGGGGCCAGATTCAATAGTCACACCGACTATTGATGGTCGATGTGTTAACCCAAACCCTCCTTCCTACTGGGAGAGGGCAGGTAAGATTTGAAGTATATAAGGATGTCCCCCTCTTCTCTGGAATGCTAATCGGATTGGCAACATCTTTTAAGTATTTCTACTAACTTCAACAAAATGAAACTTCTGACGGTCGCATTTTCCCTTCTTCTTCTTGGGCAAGTCCATGCCAGTCCCTTGGTACTCGACAAAAGGTCTTCCTGCCAGGTTGGTGGCATTGGGAAGCTCGGTGCTGCAGACGCCGCCTGCAGCGCTTCGGTAAAGGCCCCCTTCTTGGTTTATTTTTCTTACTGTTTGAATGCTAACCTTGTGTCTTAGTGTGCCATTCAACACGGCAACAAACACGGCGGACACTGCGATAAGAACAAGTATGTCATAAATAAGATAAGGGCTTTAGCATATCTAATGGCTTCCAGGGTCTGCGTCTGCAATTAATAAAAGTGGAGAGAGGATGGTCAAACACGCATGATAGCTGGCTTCTTCAGAACTCGGAGTTGAATTTGAGGGTTCCATACTATCGTTTGTACTTAACAAGGCAAAGAGAATGGCATGGTCTATTCAAGCTTTTCACAATGTCTGTAGTATCTCGATATATCAGTGCGCAAGGGCATTTAACGTTCCAATAAGTGCCCTGACATTTGTAAATGGTGGAATATACAAGCAATAGATAGTCACACGGCCGATCAATTGAATGACTGAGAAGGGAAATGAGATTGCATTAAATAAGTACTATATATGTAACATAAACCGAAATACAATAATACAGCAGGTTGTCAACCTAACGATCAACCAGTGGCGCGGATCTAACAAGAGTAGCCCTGAAATCTGCCCAGGCTGTACCCTTGAGGCCCGCTGCTTTGGACTCCAAAGCAATGATAACCTACACAATTGCTCGAATGAATTCTGGGTCCTCGATGCAAGGCGGCACAGTGCACATATCTCACGTCAAAAAAGAACTCATCCTTACTCTCCATTCGCCAAGGCAGTGGCAACCTCGCGAGCCGCAATTACACCCGTCTGCATAGCACCCTCAATAAAGCCAGCCCCAAGTGAAGCAATGTCACTCCCTGCGAAGAAAATGCGACCATGGCGTTGTCGCATCAGTGGGGCGGCTCCTGTGAGGTTCCCAGGCCGATACCATCCCCAGCCACCCTGAGAAAACTCGTCGGTACCCCAGTCATGACTGGCAGTATCGACAACCTCAATATCAGGAACAAATTTCCGCAAAGCTTCTTGTACCGCCTCATGGTCATTGGCTTGGATTGCTGCGGCATCAGAGCAAATGCACATGATGAGGGTGTCTCCTTCATACCGCGATTCGACCCTAGCTGCATTGATAGGGTTCTTCCCGGCCGGAGCAAAAGCATTGAATGGTTCAATGGTACCCTTGGCACGTACGTATATCTTGCTGGCCATGACAGGATTCTTGCTGTCGATCATGCTTTGCACCGGTGCAGGAAGCTCGGGCTTGATGGCTATATCATCCAGGGTGTTTATGGGCAGTGCGGAGATGACAAAGCGTGCATGGATATCTTCATCAGCACGTGTGGTTACTGTCACAAAAGAGCCGTTGTCTGAAATTGATTGAACGGGTGTTTGGAGGCGTAACGTGGCAGTCGATTCGGACATCATGGCAGCTGCCAGACGCTTGGTACCACCTTCTATATGCCAAAAGCTAGCAGTTTCAAAGAAGCCATTATAGTCCCCAAAGGTGCCAGATACACCTTGCAGGAGCTGGGCAACACCCTGCTCTCTATACGAGTGAACCAGACCTGACATGGCTCCCTCGAGAATGTCACGTTCATAGGCAGAGAGACCCAAGGATACAATGCGGTCTTCGAGGGATTCCTGGTCGACATCATTCGCTGAAGCACTGACGTTGAACGGCATCGGAAACTTGGAACGAGCGTCGTGCACCAAATGTGACATGAGGGGATTGAGGGCTTCATAGTAGTCGTTCATTGTGCCCGAGTGGACATCGCCATCCGCTAGCCAGTAGGCTTTCTCCGAATTCAACGGTGGAAAGACTGAGATATCGTGTCGTTGTAGCTCGTGCCAAATGGTTGGATGGGTCCAGTGCACATAGGTGCCTCCCAATTCGAGCTCGGTTCCAAAGGCTTCGGTCGTAAAGGTCCGTCCACCGACTCTGTCTCGACCCTCGAGAAGGACAACAGAATGACCCTTCTGGCTGAGATCTCGGGCGGCCAGTATTCCCGCCATCCCAGCACCTATCACTGCGACATCAAAAAGTTCTTTCATGTTGTTGCTGATATAAGAGTCTTAGTTATATTTCGGTAGTGTAGTGAACGTCAAGTTGTGGATGATAGTAGGCTGAGTACTGCGGCATCATCTGGAGTTATATAGCAATGGCCTGGGTCAACATTTCTAGCTTCAGCTATTCCAAGTTATAGACAAGATCGCCGTCAGGGATTACCGGGTCTCCTGGGACTGAGGCTGTGAAGAGCGCTCCACAATTAGATCTACGTTATAGTCAGGAACCACAAGATAGTTCGGATCCGCGGATCCGCGGCTTCGCAGCTTTCTTGTCCTTTCACAGTATTATACTGGAGAACTGTGAGAAAGTCATGACTTGAAGGCTCCACAGTGTATGTGTGGAAGCTAACCTGTCGATCTTCGCGTCGAGGCAAGTCTAATGATCGGCAGGCTTATTCTCCGCTCGGAATCCGCGGAGGCCGAACTGGAAATCCCTTACAAGTTACAACCATGATCGACAAGTTACAGCCATGATCGACAGGTTACAGCCATGATCGACGCAAGGGTCTACCAGTAGGTCTCATGGCAATGTAGGGCTGCTTTCGATATCGTCGTCCATAGGTTCAATCTCGGGCACCGCGGAACCCGATTCGTGGAAGTGACCGTTGCACTTATTTTGTAGCTCTACCATAATGAGGTCGCCTAAAACAGATCGTTCATTGATCGTCCTAGAGCATATAGTCCTTATGAATTCTCGGGCTAGTTCTGACAAAGCTACAAGGAAAAGACATCTACTGTTTGAGGAAGACGAAAGTCGGCACCCATAGAACAGCATAACCATATCTACCAACAACACTAAAACGAAAAGGAAGCATACAGTGAGTGCCATTGAGGTTTCAGATAACATGCAGAAATGCGATACATTCGAGCTCTGGCTACAGAAGTCACTAATACCGCGCAAGGTAGAAAGAGATAGAAGATAGGGACACCTTCCACCAAGCCGCCGTCACCGACATCAAAGTCGTTCGATTGATCTCTCTTGGTTGCCACCCCAATCATGAAGTGAGGCATTCCACAATCTCTTCACGTGGAGTACCTACTTGCTCCAGAGCTCGATAGAAATCCTGCGGCTTCGCCCAACCTTCGGGAGCGAAGACACCAGTCCGCTTCTGCCCTGTTTCCAGCGCCATCACCATGAACGCAGCACACGCTGTTCCCGTAATTGATGCCATGTTCTTCATAAGATAGGCGCCTTCGCCACTTTTCGTTGTTCGTTTGATAACAACGGCAGGGTGACCATGGCGGGAGCCAATCGCTCGCACTAGGAGACTGCCACGATATGGCGCTGGTTGGCCACGTGCAGAAGAGGCGATGAAAGACAGAATCTCTCCAATTGTGCATTCGCCGCTTCGGATCTGGTCAATCATGCCCATAAGTGCGTAGCGCCAAGGGCCTAGAGCATGGGCCCCTTGCGCAACCAACTGCCACAGCTCCTTGATAGTAATATCGCCACCACGGAAGTGTCCGGTCAAGCCGCCCAACGCATCGGTCCAGCCATTATACGATGGGGGGTTATTGACCAGATTGAGCAAGAAGCCAACGGCCTCATCCATAGACAATGCTTGCCGACGAACGGCAGTTCCAAGTCCACGGGCAATTCCGTTGAAAGGCGCAGGATCCAGCCCACCCAGGCATCGAATACGAGAGGCGGTTGGGAAGAGCCGTGGTAGGGTTACTGGCTCCGGATGCGCTGTCTCGTGTAAAAGTGTTTCACCAGATTGCCCTACCATAGGCGCATACCCTGTCTCGACCCATGATTCATTGAGCGATGATTTTCCATTCGCCCATGTCAAACAAGGCCCAGCAGCGATATGCATAAGATGTTCCAGAACCGCCTTGCCAATGCCGGGACGCTCGTCACCGACAAGCCAACAGAGGTCGATGGTATCAACCGTGTCAAGATCGCTGACGGCATCCACGGCCAGCATATTGCTCATACCCGGTGAGGCTCCACAGCCAATATAGCATGGCACACCAGCCTCCTGGGCTTTTTCATGTAGGGAGAGAGCTGCTGTAGTACTCTCCACATCGTCGTCAAAGTCAAGGTAAGGTACCTTCGCCTTCAGACAAGCGGCCAGGACAGGCCCTGAGGTTCGCGCATACGGTCCGGCGCCAAGGACAACGAGGGCAGCGCCGGTAACCGTGTCGTACAAACTAGCTTCATCAAAAAGATCCAGCTTTTTTGTTGTCGCACGGCCGGCTGGCAGCTTCGCGAGGAGCGACTCCAGGGCGTCCGTGTTGATGTCCGCTAGAACGAGTGAGGCCTTGCTTGCGGTAGCAAACCGTTCGATGGCCACGCGACACATCTCCCCAGCGGCCCCAATAAAGACAACCCGGTCAGTGCTGCTGATGGAGCGAGTCATGTTGAAGAGTCGTTTTTGTTGGCAGAAGATGGAAATGTATGATAGACTGAGAAGTAATACTACTGTTCAAAGTATTGTAGAGATCCAAGAAACCAATGTGCGCTCAACACCGGCTTTTATGTTCTTTGACTTGGTTTCCATAATCCGCGGCTCACAACCGTGATGCACTTGAGTTACACTGGCCAGAGAAACAACCCTGATGTCAGATACTGCATTCCACACTGGCCATATCGGATTCCCCAGTGTGTGTGAACTTTATTGGGCCAGCGAATCCACACTCACCCCGCTCGGAGTTCTCCACAGGGTCGTATGTCTGTTCCGCGGGTCCGGCGGCACCGAGCCTCACATGTTTGGTTAGAGATGGGGTTTTCAATACATAGACGTGTGTAGGACGGAATGGAGAGCCTCTTGAAGTATCACTAGTCCCTGTAGACATTCCTGTACGCTGGTCTTGCAACATGCCTATAAAGCCTCGTAGCTTCGGCTTGTCTTGTCCTGATACCGTCCACCTTGAGAGAAGACTTATAGAGATGAGGATTCCGTAATATGAGCGCTGAATACCCACTACGGTGCTCTTATAGTCTTGTGCTGTAATACCAATGTTCTAGTGTGTATATTGTGCTCTGTCTATAGCAACGGCCTACGTTATGCTCGTGCCAGAAATTCTCTGTGTGGAAGCTCGAAGCAATTGGACGGCCTAAAATCCAAAGAGGCTTGCGTGCGTCGCTCAGAAATGTAGTTCTCGTTGTTTGTAACAACCATGTGAAGCTAATATGGAATTGTATCTTCAAGAGCTGGTCGACTGGTAATTCTATTGAACCTTTCCTCTCGAGTCCACACGCCAGATTTCCTCGACAACCCCGTTCCGATAACCATAGTAAAAATCATGCAGGTTGATAGTGGGATCAATATGGCTCGGAATCATTTCAACCCTATCACCCACAACCAGATCTGGAGTTCCTTCCTCCCAACTCAGTGAGCCGTGTTCATCGCCCAGGTTCTCGTGCGTGTATCTCGGGTCTTTGCACTCTGCCAGACCACTGTCTGTCGTCAAGGACTTCAGGCCAGTGTCGATCGTTACTTTCCGGTCTCCTTGCTTGCTGATGACCGTGGATAGTAAAGTGAGACTATTTGAAAAGAATGTCCCCACCGCGTTACGGTAGTCGGTATCCATGAAAATGAAGGATCCGGGCTGCAGTTCAGTCACACCAGGCACGGTAGCGCAAAACTCAGCGGTTCCCGTTCCCCCTGTCGTAACCACTTCAATGTTGAAGCCCTCGTTGCGCAGCAGAGTAGCTGTATCTGTGAGGATTTTCATTGACTCGAGACATTGTTTCTTACGGTCCTCCCAGCTGTGGAGATGCTGCAAATGGCCCTCATATCCCTGGACACCAATCAAGCGCAACTGGCGAAGATTCTTGATATGCCTTGCTAGAGCTAGCGCCGCCTGTGCATTGGCAACACCTGTGCGATGCAGACCAACATCTAGATCTATTAGAACGGAGATGGGTTCTGCAACGCCAGCCTGCGCCAGTGCATTATTAATTGCCGTTGCGCCAACCTCGCTGTCTACCACAATCCTGATCTTTTGGTGCTTCTTGAATAGTTCCACCAGTCGTTTCACTTTGGGCTCGCCAATGATCTCGCAAGTGATAAGGATGTCGTCGAACCCCGCGGCGGTGATGGCCTCGGCTTCAGACACTTTAGCCACACAGCAGCCTTTGGCTCCTGCAGCGGCAAGCTTTTGTGCGAGAATCGCGCTCTTTGTTGTCTTTAGGTGAGGGCGGATGTTAAGCCCGGTGGGGAGGAGACTGTCAAAGAGCTTCTTAATATTGGCTTCCATGAGATCAAGATCCACAATCATGGATGGGGTATCTAGGCTGTCGAGCCTGTCGCCGATGCTTGGGGAGTACATGATCCGGTTCCAGATTGATAAGGAACTTCTATGAGTTGAGACGAAAGGTAGAGAGAGAAATTGAACCACAAACTTAAGTCGTAAACCTGGAGAGGCAGGGTAACATGGCAAAGTAAATACTTATCAATGACCCTGACAATCTACCCCGCCTTCAGTCCCACCAGAGCGCTTCTGCCAAGGCCAACTAAGGCTGTGGGTCATCGGGCAGGCGTGCGGTTGCTTCTGACTGGCTTCAACTTGATCGAGGGAACCTGCTCAAGAGCTCGGAGTCAGGGGTTCGTATAAGACGGCAAAGGGGGGTTTGCCGGAAACAGCCACAATTGATGCTGCTTTCGGTAATCGTTAGCCAGTCCTCCTACCACGCACTAACCTACTTAGACCCACGCACCACCGAAGGGACAAAAACCCTCATTCTTGCTCTCTATTTAGTAGTGAATATAATTTAAGGGCCTTTTCTTGACATCCCCCATTCACCAAGCAGTGAGCACATACCACTAGTACACAATAAGCTAAAAAGAAGGTACAATACGAGCATGGAACCGAAACTAACACATCAGTGACTGATTATGAGAAGAAATGCGCGCGCTCCCTTAATGCCCAATATCAAGTTCATAAAAGTGTACTTCTGATACCGAATCCCCCTGGTTATAGTTACCAGCCTTGAAGTACGATTTTGGTGAATCCAAAGAGTATGTATCCAGTTTCTGCGGTGCCGCTCCGTTGATGCTGACGCTCAACTCGTCCGACTCATATCGAATCTCATATGAAAATCTCTCCCCAACAGGGACATTTCCCACCTTAGTGAAGATACTGTTGCCCCCATCGCGCGTCTTTTCAACTCCCATAACTAGATCACCCGATTTGCCGTAATAGAGCTCGCAGACGGGCTTAGTCGAGATGGTGTCATCGATATGGATCTGACCGATGACGGTGCCGTGGGATCCATCATCTGGTGTTGGTACAGTGACGGTGGCCTTCAGTCGATTCTTCGGCGCAGATGGACTCCAGCTAGCCTTATCACCGCTATCAGAGCTGAGTTCACGAAGCTCAGTGCGACAGTGTTTGCTATTGGGGGTCGTCACGCAGCCAGTAGAGGAAGGAGAACCGGGGACTTTCATCACTAGGGCTCCATCTTTGCTGTCGGTGTAGAAAACTCCAGACTCCTGGTACCCATCGCAGCCTTTCAGTTGAGATGGCGTTTTGGTCGCGGGATGGCCAGTTTTGCCAGTAGGAAGCTGGAGATTCCAGTACGACAGGTCAAAATTGCCTCCTGGTGCACATTTTGGATCGAGGGCGGCAGCCCCTTCAATGGCGAGACAGAGGACAACAGCTATAAGAGCCGACTTGGGTACCATCTTGCGATATCTAGCTCTCAGCGATGGAGAAATACAATGCAGGCACGCTCCAGCTCGAATATACGAATATATATGCACGGTTGTTGGACAGAGTCGAGACCGCGTCCTCTCCCCTGGTACTCATTTTGGGGGCCATTTTCTATCCCGCCGTAGCATTGCGAGGTCACATTCGGAACCTTCAAGGCTAGGGTGTAAGATTGTCAGATCCTGCTAGGCCTTCGCATTGTTTCCCATTTCGACCCATCGGGGTGTTTTCAACATCCGAGTGCCGATCCTTTAAAGGGACTCTTTTCTATTTGGATTTTAATCTTTACCGATTATACTCATCTCCCATATCTAGGGTCATTCCTAGTTAGGTTATATCTAATGGGGGCAGAAATAAGTACTATTAAGCTTCAATCTTACTATTCCTCTCTCCTTTTGTATGATTCGATAAATACGCAGATGTAGCAGACCCCATAAATGCACTTGTGGTGACTGTCAGATACTATCTACGCTGCTACTGAATACAAATACGCAGCTATAGCTGACGCCCAGAAGAATACATATACATCAATACTTTAAGCCTTCAGACCAGCAACCAATTTATCCCCCAGCTCCTTGATACTCTCCTCGAAGGCCTCGGTACTGTCTGCCTTCCAGTCAGCGCTCTTTCCAGGAACCGCCTCTTTACCAGTGAAACCAATGTAGAGAACATCATTCGGCTCATGGCCACTGTCCCCAGAGGGATCCTCCTCAGGGAAGCAAAGTTCTGCCATCGAAAGAGAAGCTTCTCCGGTTGCAGTATGGCCATTGGTATCGCCCCAAATACCATAGAACTGTGAGTTAAAAATTAGACCCATATTTGTGCATAATATGCATGAAGCGGTACATACCAGCTTTTTGTTGCAGACAACAGCCATCACACTCAATGGCTCCATACCGTGTTTGCGTGGATCAAATTCAGGGTCATCGCCATCATCGTTCTCATTTCCAAAGACCACATATGGGTGGATATTTGCATCCAAGTCATCAATCCCAAGCTTCTGAACCTCATCCTTCCAGCGGGTTTCACCCTGACCGGAGTGATCATTGGAGCACTTGCCAGCGTGCCTATTCGCTCCATCACAGTCAATGTCCATATCGGCATATTGGCCTCCATTCTTCGACGAATGAAGATAGATCGCGTTGGGGATATCGCCACAGTAGGAGAAGGAATTCCCATCATGGGAATGACCATTGTCGTAGCCACCCTGCAGTTCTTTGGAGCACTTTCCGCTCTACTCAGGACAATTGTGTTATCGGAAGAACATTGTAAGAGTACAAATGAATGAAATTAGACAACGTACCTTATGCTTCTCGTAGATCTGCTTCAGGTTCTCTGGCAGATCATACGCAGTAGCACCAGTTGCCAGCGCAATAGCGACGATTCCCGCGAAATGCATCTTTGATGAAGTTGACAAGATATCAGTTATCGACTGGTTGTATTTGAAGATGGAAATCCTCTGATTTCTTGATTTATGTTCGAAGTAGTCGACCCCTTTTATACCTGGGCATTGCCATCGTGATTTCAGCAGGATTAACTATTTTTACAATTGGCACAAATAACGGCCCCAAATCCTATGGACGCCCCATTGCTACTCTGCAGTAAGCATCCCTGAAGTCATATCATTGGCTTTTCCGTGAATAAATCCACCTTTCTGGCTCTTGGTGAGACTCCCCCTGAATGAATCACACGTTTTCTCAACGTCGTATCCGGGCTTTAATATATCCACTGCTGTCCAAGCCGTTTAGAATACACCAATGAGTGCATAGGGGGCTGCATGATAGA
This sequence comes from Aspergillus sergii, assembly GCA_009193525.1. Classification (NCBI taxonomy): domain Eukaryota; kingdom Fungi; phylum Ascomycota; class Eurotiomycetes; order Eurotiales; family Aspergillaceae; genus Aspergillus; species Aspergillus sergii. The sequence continues at coordinate 169,816 of ML741777.1, forward strand.
CAGCGTTCGTCCAAATTCGTCCTGAAGAAATTTAACGACTGGATAATCCGGAGTATCTATCCAGCAGCTAATTGCTTTTGGTTTAGCCCACAGTGAATCTCACAGAATTGGTGTAGGATCGAGAGTACTATGACCCTAGACCTTGTAAGGCTATGCTTCAGAGGAAGGAAACGTGAGATACGGGCAAAACACCAGACAGATGACCACTAGTATGCCTTATCTGGTCACTCTTATTCCTATACTACTATTGTACCCTAACCTTACAACTATAGAGCTGGGATTGAGTTTAGAGCTCTGCTATATATGTTTGCTTGATAAATATTCAATATCAACCAGATTCTATCTACCCTATGACGAGGCAATACCCAAAATTCTGGGTAGCAATCAGTCGCCTTGTATTTAATACGGTTTCCGAGGTATAACATCCTTTTCTAGGATTCTGAATCCTTCTTTTAAAGAATAGATTGTGTCTGACAAACCAAAACCGGGGCCATTGAGGAGGCTTTCGGGGCCTACCGATGGCTCGGATAGCTGCCGATTTAATAAGGGTATGCTCCATTTAAACGATTTTCGGCAGCTTACCGATGACATCGGCTCTACCGATGAAGTCTATAAGTAAATCCGGGGTCGAGTGGAGCAGCAGTGGGATGTTTTCAGTGGTTAAAGCCTGGCTACGGAGCGAAGTAGTTGACCGTTGAAAGTTGGACTCCCAGTATTTAGCCTTCAGGTGGCAAAACTGGCCTAGCTTTTTGAATCAACAACATTGAAGTACTGATAGTAGTCTCGTCAGAGTTTCACGGCCGGATTGACCCACCCAGTCAAGTGAAAGAAAATCCTCTCATTCAACATATTTCTATATAAACACCGTAGTGAGTATATTGTATGAGCTTTTTAAGGTGCAAGTGACGCCCGATGGGTTGTGTTTGTGTACGAAGCTTCTCTCTGGTCCTAGCTCCATAGAGCCCACAGCCGCCGCAACCTTACTCGCAGAATCACAGAACTGTTTAAGCAAATCGAGGGCTTCATGCTCCGGGAACAAGTCATCCCAATAGCGGATGCGGAGCTCATAATGCGAGGGAGAAAGAATCACCGTTGCAACTACCTTCTCGAATCCGCCAGCCATAATGTGCATAGCTCATTAGATTGATATAGGAGTCCTACCTCTGTAGGTTTGTACGACTCGAGAAGTTGGAGCCGAACGCTTTGCTTCCTTTTCATAGCCATTATGGCTGGTTGCATCGTCAGACATGTATTCAACAGCTGGTGATTGTTGACGTGCAGGCGACATGAAAGAGAGTTAAAGAGTGGGCCGACCACCTGGAGAACATCCAGGACGGACAGGACTTGGGACCTCCAAGACAGATATCCGTAGATCCAATGGCCTGGGTATGCGCCTCCCTGAGTTGATCAGGGATTATCCCGATATGCTGACCTGGACACTTAAAGCATCCTGGATGGATTGTGAGGGCCAGTCAGGTGGTTGTAATCGGATGCCCACTGGAAAGCTTTGCCCGAGAAACCATCAGTGTGATACAACTTCGGTTTGTAAGTATATATGATCCAGTACACCCCCAAGCTGATCGTCCAATTTTTCTCACCCACTGCAAATCTGGCTTTTGATTTAGATGTACGAGGTGTGAAGTCACTGAAGAGAACAGCAGGTGCTGAGGTAATTCTTGACCGGAATTAAGTTACAGTGGAGGAGCCGTAGCATCAGTTGATCAAACCATTGCGGCGGAATATATTTTTCAACTAGTTGGAAGGGATCTTGGTGGTTTTTCTACAATCAGCGAATGATTCGCTTCAGCGGACTATCCTATGAAGGGGTCTCGTTGGCCATTCAGTCCGCTAGACTACCAGCTCGTGGAATGGTGTGAGGATTACACATTATCATGAACTTAACCCCAGCTCCCACAGAGCGTAGAATACGTGGCATAAGAAACCATCGTCGCACTATCTGAGGTTTACGCGTCCTCTTACTCGGTCCGGAATAACTCACACCCGTATCTTGCTGCCTTAGGTGTCCACTCTCCTATTTTGATCGTATGATTGCCCTTAACTAGTCGAAGAGGGTCAAGGAATTACAACTCAACCTTGAACCTCACGACAATGGACTCCGTACTGGGAACTGCCCGAGGACTTACTGTGCAACCAGTAATACCGATCGGGTTCCTTATTCCGTGTGTTATATGCTGAACCAGCAGCCATCGATACCAGTCAGCTTCGCTTAACATAGTCATCAAGTATTTTCTTCTTGGCATCTCATCTTCAGTGCCCACTGTGCACAGATTCATGCCTACTTTTAGCCAGTCCATGAAGCGTAACGCTTTAACACGCATTCCACGCGTAAGTTCAGATACATGCGGATATATCAAGCAAATCTGAAGGCTGAGCTAACGGCTACAAGGCGCTAGCGATGTAAACTTTGGCGTGGATTCTCTACAACCAATTCCCCTTACACCGTTGAGTGGCAGAATACTCTTGCACTCAAGAGGGATCTGAAAACCTTGACAAAAAAAAATCTTTCCGTACACTGTGTTGGTCATAGAAATCCGATTCCGAACCGTGACCGTAGCCGTGGTTGGTGCATTCTACCGTCCAGGAGGATTGTTATCCGATCTTATTTTCCGATATTGGTATATGGCGCCTTCCAGGTTCACGCCGAATGTGAGGACCAGTCACGTCGGAGACGTCCCAATAAGTCAGAAAGGCGACCCACTCTCAGATTATGCGGGTCGATACTGTCTCCAGCTGATTTCCGCTTTCTGAACGACCGGGCTAATGCATTTTCCACCGCAGCAAAGTACCGTATGGTTCGTTGCATCCGTGGAGCCATGAGGGACCAACCGATATTAATGGGTCTCATCCGACTGGGCACGTCGAATAGAAGCCGGTTCCATTGTCACTCGCGGAAAGCGTTTATGGAGATTGAGGAATAAGACCCAGAGGCACCTTCCCCTTTAGCATGACCATCCAAACGCGATCATGTTGGACTGACTCGGTTACTACTGCAACATGACGCGGATGGACTTATCCCAAGTTCGCACGTCCCCTTCGGCCAAAAGTCGATGCCGACCATACTCCGTAGAGATTAAAACTGGGGACAAATCTCCGATTTCGCGGGCGAACCACGTCAGGACATCCGACGGTGGTCTACCTATGAGAACTCAAACATGACCTGCAGGCTGCAGGGCGTCAAGGAAAGCCAACATCATATCGTTCAAAGTTCGAACCCCACTCACGTGGCCAGCTCGATATGATCGGGAAGCTGTGCGTCAGGCATTTACTGGAAAACGGGGCTGGTCCACATTGTATGAACCAGTCCCGGGCGTTTGTCACCTTGGGTGGGCAACCCAAGCGATATTGGATACCTCGAGCAAGGCGCCGATCCGAATTAACGTGATGGGGATAATACCCGGCCCCCATGGTCTTACGCCGCCGAATGGGGATACTTTTCCGTAATGTGCCTTCTCTGCGATCATCCCGACGGTCCTTTTAATCTGCAGGGCGAAGAAGAGAACAGGCCTTGCACTGGGCAGCAAGTCCGAGAGCCTACTGCGTCAGAGTGCTGATCCGAACCTACGATTACGGGACAAAAAAAGCCCGAAGCGCCCCTGGATTTTGACAGTTGACGTAGCCACCACGCGAGTAAAAGCCGTTGGATGTCTCCTGCACTTCTATATGGGGCAGATCGGCAGTTTACAGAGCTCGAGATAGTAGATATGGTCCTATGATCGTACGTCAAAGATAACCGGATTATTTTTAAAGAACAAATCAGGTCCAGCAAACGATCGCTCGGCTGAATAGATCTCATTGTCACCGTATAATTAATTTTGGAAGATTTTCCCTACGATCTCCATGCTCCTACTATTGAGCACAGACTTTGCCTGTAGTGATATATATATATTACGTAGGTGGAGAGAGATGATCATCTCCTGGAGTATTATTACCCTCTGGTCTACCTTCCTCGTTGTCGATTTAACCGATCTCTCGGTAGCACAGGGCCTCCAGATCAGGCACAGACCTACAAGCACCTAAAACTTTTGGCGAACGACCGTTTGCAGCAGGAAATTTGCCACGAGTTGACCGGAATAGTAATACCATGAAGGGCAAGACGCTTGCAACCGAAAGGATTCTGGCATGACGATTAGTCAGAGCGCCGACCGTGACACGTGAGAGTAGGCCCAATGACACCCCCAAAAAAAAAAAAAACAAAAAAAAAAGGAGAAAAAAAAAAAGAAAAAAAGCCAAAAAGAAGCAAAAACAAGAAAAACAAAGCAATGCGAAGAAAACACCAAGCAAAAATTAAGCAAAACAAAGCAAAACAAAGAAAAAACTCTGCCTACGATGGAGAACAGCTCGTGACGACGGCTCGGTCATTGGTCGGTGGGCACACCGCGCGGGCAGAATTTTACATTAGGGTTACATTAATTTGCTACGATGATCCACCCCAAAAGCAGTCGGGTGGAGCAGAATATTGGCAAATATTGGCAAATAGGCTTGTCCCTCGGCCAAGAAGGCTTAGCTGGAAACGCAGGTCTTCCGACTCCCGAGGCGTAAGACGACAAAGAGGGAAGGTGTCGTAATTTCGTAAGGCTCAGCCAAGTTAGCCAACACCCCCGGAGCCCGTATAGGATTCATGGGGTCTGGGGTTTGCCCATATAACAACTAAAGATTATAGCATGTGATGATGTAGGTGGCTGATGTTGCCCCCATCTTTGACAATCAACTCCGAAGCGGAGAAAAGTGATTTCCCCCAGACGTTTTGGCACATTCCACACCGTTTCGCCCCAATATCGATACGGCATCCCTTCGGCGTGGCAACCCGGCTGACGGCCTTCCCGTGTAGGTTCGGAGGGAAAAGCGAGTAGGGAAACGTAAAAGCAAGGGAAGACACAAAGGATGCTGGAGACCAGATTACTCGTATCGGCCGCACTCCGTAAGAATAGGTGGCCTTTCATTGCAGGAGCCAAGGATTTCAGGCGGAAAAGGCGCACTCCTACTGGAGAAAGAAAGAGGAAAATTCATACCCTGACCCACGAAACCCCCCGAATTTGCCCGTGGAAAGGATGGTCGGGTATGATTCCTTTTGAAGCAACAGCATAGATGATCCTCCGCCGCTTACGGCACTGATCCACCCGTGTCCCATAGGGTTTGAACCAACCGGACTCTGACTCTGGCGGCATGAGGCAGACGGGCTCATAAGAGGAACCAGGTAGTGGTGCCTTTCAAGCCAGTAGGCATCACTGCGACCGGTCCGATCCGACTCCCCATGTGGAAACGCGAAAGCACATGCGGTGGAGTCAGATTCGGCCAACTTTCTCTTTTGCTGGCGCCATTTCCGGGTGCGGGCGAAAATTTCACCATGGGGACCCCATCTTTCGAGTCCTCCGCATTGTTCTGATTCGGCAATCCTACTTGACCTCTCCGCATGGCCCCTGAGCCTTGAGGGCGACGCTAAGCCTTTGGCGAAGCCTTATTGGGTCCTTGGCTCTCTGGGCGGCTCGCGAAACATGCCCATAATGCCAACCCTTCAGCGTCATCTGCAGACTTTTTTTCTCTTGGCTAATTCAAACGTCGGACGCCTAAGAAGTAGATAAATCCCGGCGATCCCAAATTTGGGCTCCAGATGTAATTCTCAGGAATGACTTTGTCCTCGTCCTGGTGCTTGTCTTGATTTCCTCCCCCACCTCCCTCTCGCCTGATATCCACAGATTATAGGATAGGTACAGTCGAGACACACAGTCAAACATGTGGACAACCACCTGTGGCTTTCGGGGCCGAAAGCTCCGTTTAGCCATCACCATCACTGCCGTCCTCGGTTTCTCGCTCTTCGGTTACGATCAGGGTCTGATGTCCGGTATTATCGCCGGTACTGAGTTTACGAAAGAGTTCAAACCGCTATACATCCCCGAAGATGCTCTTCCCGCTTACAAGTCGCATGTCTCGGTGCTCCAAGGTGCGGTCACGTCCTGCTACGAACTGGGCTGTTTCTTCGGTGCTATTTTCACCATGATGTTTGGTGAACGGATTGGTCGCACTCCCTTGCTGGTGGCTGGTGGTATTATCATGGCCATCGGTGCCTTGATCTCCACCGTTTCTTTCGGCCCTCACTGGGGTCTGGGCCAATTCGTTATTGGCCGTGTGGTTTCAGGTCTTGGAAACGGTATGGATACTGCTACAATTCCGGTCTGGCAGTCGGAATGTTCTAAGGCCCATAACCGTGGTTTCCTTGTCTGTTTCGAAGGTGCCATTATTGCCGTTGGCACGTTTGTCGCCTATTGGATTGATTTTGGTCTCTCGTACGTAGATTCATCGGTTCAGTGGCGGTTCCCTGTGGCCTTCCAGATTCTCTTTGCCGTTTTCGTGACTCTCGGCGCTCTTATGCTGCCCGAGTCTCCTCGATGGTTTGTTATGCGGGGATATGATAAGGAAGCTTGCGAGGTGCTCGGTGCTCTTAGCGATCTTCCTGCCGATTCGGAGGAGGTGCTCGCCGATTTCAACCTGATGAAGGCTGACCTTGCTGCTACCGAGGATAGCAAGGCCAGTTGGAAAACACTCTTTACCTTTGGCAAGACCCAAGAGTTCCAGCGTATGATGATTGGTTGCTCTGGCCAGTTCTTCCAACAATTCACTGGATGCAACGCCGCTATCTACTACTCTACCCTGTTGTTCGAGAACAACCTGCACTTGGAGAAACGTCTCTCTTTGATTATGGGTGGTGTCTTTGCTACCGTCTACGCCCTTGCTACTATTCCTTCTTTCTTTATGATTGAGAAGGTCGGTCGTCGTAAGCTGTTCTTGATTGGTTTTGCGGGTCAGGGTCTCAGTTTCATTATTACTATGGGCTGCCTGATCAAGGACACTTCGGAGAACGCCAAGGGTGCTGCCGTCGGTATCTTCCTCTTTATTGTCTTTTTCGCCTTCACGACTCTCCCCTTGCCCTGGATCTACCCTCCCGAGATCAACCCGCTCCGTACCCGTACCATGGCTGCCTCTGCCTCCACTTGCACCAACTGGATCTGCAACTTTGCCGTCGTCATGTTCACTCCTGTCTTCTCCTCTGCCAGCCCCTGGGGTATCTACCTCTTTTTCGCCCTGGTCAACTTCACCGCCATTCCTTTCGCCTGGTTCTTCTACTGTGAGACCGCTGGCCGTGCTCTGGAGGAGATTGACATCATCTTTGCGAAGGCCCATGTGGAAGGCAAATGGGCTTACCAAATCGCTGAGACCTTGCCCAAGCTCACCCCCGAGCAGATGTCTCAGATGTCGACCGAGCTGGGTTTGGATGTGTCGGCGCAGCCCGTCGCATATGGAGCTGAGAAGGCTGAGCTTGCCCTCAGTAGTGGCGAGAGCCAGGAAAAACAGACTGCTAATTAGATTCGCTGTTTTATGCAACAGACGAGAGCCGTGAACCGGTGGACCGTTTGCTTTAGGAGTTCCAACCTGGAGACGGAACGCCTGATGTCGTGGCTTCATGGCCACTCCGCTGGATAATCCGCGAGTGGTTTCCATTGTCTTACTCATACCCCCATCGTTATTATTATTTTTATATTATCCATTCATATATATCTCTATATGTTTGTTTTCATAATGTCCATAGATTTTCACAATTGTGATACCGATACTCAATGGTCAATTTCATTTGATTGATGTGATAATGTTTTACATTTCCGTAGAGTCACCTTCATCTGTCTGTAGAATAACCACAGACGGAGTGCCAACTGTTGTTTTTATCACCGTAGAAGGGTCCTGAATACATTAAGTGGTTATCATGCCATGGATATATTTTCGAAAGTCCAGGAGCCCATCTTTGCGTGGCACGACTGGCAGCTCCAAATGAATCACTTGTACCTTGTAGACAATGCATTACTGGCCGGACATTTCATTTGCAAGGTCTGTCCTGTATATCTTTCTAATAAGCTTGACTCCTGGATGTTTTTCGCCTAGAGGCTAGAGGTACCTATAATTGATAACGAGCTTGCGCGCCGCAGCTGTTTATGACCATACAATCTCTCCTTGAGGGGTGCAAATCAGTTACCGAAACACCCATGGTCCCATACCTTTCGGTTTTTTACTTGGCATACCCACCTTCGACTTCATATTTAGTTAAAGCGAGGAGTTGACGCATAGCTAGTAACGTAACAGGAAGATGTTCCGAATGTCGCCGGATAGAATATGTTTGATGTACCAGTGAGTGGACCCGCAGCTGCTGGGCATGGCATCGCGGAACCCGGAAGCTCATGTTGATTGCAACGCTGCAGGGGTTCATGAGTCATGGGCTGTATATTGAATCCTCATCATTCGCCGACACTGTACCCTAAATAAACTACGGCTGTACCCCTGCTGATCTAGGTTTGTGAGGTGAATTACGGAAGCCCATCCGAAGCTGTCTCTCATACTATTTCACTCTACCAAAAAATTGGTTCCTACCTTTCTTCTTGGCTAGACAGCGACCAAAGCACCTCGCTACGAGGCATTTTCTCATTGCTACCTGTGCCAAGTGAGCTATTCAGGTAATCCTACACTAGGCGTGGGCACCAACTTCTTACCCAGATTCTTTGGTAGGTAGACCGAGGTGGATAGTGCACTGTATCCGATATGCAAAGGTATATAAGCCATGGAGATGTCCACGGGTTTGACTGAGAAGTATCATTGTCTACTCCTCTTCTTCCAGCAGCAAAGATATCTATTCGTTAGACGCAGAAGCGGAGAGGGACCAAAACAGAGCAAAAGTCCTATACCACGCAAGTCTCTCTATCTATTTCTTTTTGTACCTTCTGCCCGTTCCATATTCATCTTTATCCAACATATATTCTCATGAGCTCACCGCGATTGTAGTGAGATTCTTGAGCTGACGTGAGAAAGAGTTTAGGTCGAACGTAAACGGGACCTCCCAAGGCCTACAAGATGCGTCTTTCAAGCCTCGCCCTTCTTGTTGCGACAGCTCCCACAGCTTTGGGATGCACGTTCGGATTCGATTTGAGTCATACATATGGAACATGGGGTGGCCAAAACTCAGTCAGGTGCATAGCCTTTATATTCGAGAGTGACAACCCGGATTATCAGAATGATTGGAAGGATGCTGCTGTTGACATGGGATGCAGCGGGGGTTGTCAGAACCTTGAGTACAAAGGAAAGACATACGAATTCTGCTATGAAAGCGCCGCCAATAACGTAATGAATGGAGATGCTACCATTCAACGCATTGATGGTGGTGTTAAGGTTAACATTTGGCCTGACGGAAGGGAGAAGAAAAGCGTTTTTAATGGCGGCGTCACCAGTATTGTTAGGTCCGTGTACGATCGGTCTAACATCGGGTGCCCTAGTGCTTGATTCAAGGAATACTATGGGTGGTAGGCTGTATAATCTGTTAATTGATCTGGCCAAGGAGGCCGAGCGTTGTCATTCAGAAGCGATTCCTCCCACAATCATGTTGATAGGTTCAAGCATAATCAGTCAGTAGGAATTCGAGCAGGGTTCCGCTCAGGATTTGTATATATACAATATGTAAAGGGAGCGAACCAGTCCATCAGCTGCATAAGACGAGAATCACCACGGACTACGCACTTGGACCCCGTCGATAGCCGATACTAGCAAACGCTGCAAACTGTATGCCTGAGGCATTTTTCTGGCCCTCTATCCATACTTAGACAGACAGTACAGTTCATTCTCTGTCACACCGTTGCTCTGTACAGGAGGGTATCATGGACAGACATTTGTCTCTCAAATCTCGGAACTTGACGAGTGATCATGTCATTCTTTACTTCAAAGTATGTAAAATCAGCTCTAACTAAGCTTCAATTAGTACTATATATAATTAGCCCGGTCTGCACACAAAAACAATAGAAGGGTACATATCCACTTTCACAAATGTTCTAGAGCGTCGTCGCCAAGCTCACTGTCAAGCTACAGCACGCGAAGTAGCTTGGTTCGTTATTAGCATGCGCAAACTATTCATTCTATACTTTCCTCTCAATCCACTCAGCAAGGCAGATTGGCTGTTGGGAGAACAATGTTTATACATTTGCCACAAGGGACCCAACGAGTCCACCCACAATCCTTTTTCCCACCATCGTTGCATGAACCGGACCTGACAGATAACTTGCCGGACAAATTTAGTCCGAAAACAGGTGAGGGACTAGTATGTGGGGCTGTCTCTTATCTGATCATTTGATTAGATTATCTCTGCCTTGCCAAGCTATCCCATTCCTTTTGGATAGTAGTGCATCGTCCAGCCTTGATTGTGGAACAGCCGAAATACGAGGGTTGGGCTGCTTTTACCTAATCTCGTGCTGTAAGACCGTAGAATGCCGCTGTTGCCGTGCGAAAAGACGGGATGCCAATCTAGACTTCTGCATAGGCTCCTTCATGAAGTATAGCCTATCCTCAATAACCCGCAAAACGCCACCAGGGCATGTCAGGACCTTGCCTTTTGACCCTACGATATCCCTCGCTAATTCGGCCCATGCGTCTCCACTATGTATGCTACCATAACCGAGGCTCCCGGTCGTAACGTATTACTATCAACATCATGCCATGAGAAACATACCCGGGGAGAACATTGATAACGCCTACTGTGGCCCACTAAAGCTTGCTGCGCTCCTTACCTCACAGTGTTATGATATAGTGAGAAACTAACGCATAGCGCTCAGCAGTCATGGTACGAGAATCGAGGAACTCATGGATAATTCATTGGGTGGAACTAGGTATACGGTGGAGTTTTTCTTACCAGAGCAATATCAGTTAGTGGAACAGGTACTGCATGATGAAGAATCCAATCACACTTAGTCCCGACCCCGCACTTATGTAGAACTTGATGTCGCGTATAATAGAAGTGACATTGGAAGAAGCATTTGTGCAATGATTTCAATTCGCAGTCGTCAACATGACATGATCTCCAATGTCGAGTCCTTCTGTTGGCCCTAACGGGACTGTACGGACGCTTCCGCTAGCAGACAGGCAGAGATAACAGTCGAAAAAACACTGAACCAGGATGTCCATAAATTAAGTCCGCTTGTGAAGAGGGGCATGGCTCCACTCTTTCCTAGACTTCTACATTTAAGCCTGGTTCTCGGCAAATTCATTTCACTTCCGTAGACTCATAAGGCCAGGGCCCTGACCTCTGTTGAAATCCACTTACTTCTCTGTGCTGGATGCAGCCACCTCTGTCATAGCCCGCCGAATGGACCATAGAACAACGAAGTCGTCCGGAGCTACGACTGGCCAAAGCACTCGGAAAGACGACGCCATCATCACTCAGGTCAGCAGCGGTGTGATGGCCAGCAAGGCCTTCCTCGAGGAAGAGGGCCGCTCGGATGAAGAGAGGCAATGTGTCATTAAAGGAGATGCACACTTCCATCGCCTCGGTTGGAAACGGCTTACCGTCGTTTCCATCGTCGAGGGCATTGCTCTTGGGAGCCTGGGCTTACCTTATGCATTCGCTACTCTTGGCATGGTTGCAGGGGTAATCATGACAATCGGTATCGGCTTTGTTGCGATGTATGCAAGCTACAACATTGGACAGGTGAAGCTCAAGTACCCGGAGATCGCTCATTATGCGGATGTCGGGCGGCTACTTCTGGGAAACCTTGGATCGAAGATCTTTATAGCTAGTTTTGTTTGCCTTCTTATATTCGTTGTTGGATCGCACTGCTTGACCGGTGCCATTGCGTTTAAAACCATCACGCAAAGTGACGTGTGCTCGGTCGTCTTTAGCATCACGTCTGCTGCAATACTGCTGATACTTGCGATCCCACCGGCATTTGCAGATGTCGCCATACTAGGCTACATTGACTTTGCCTCGATCATTCTAGCGATAGGGGTCACTATGACAGCCACTGGGGTTCAAAATGCGAACGGTTCCGGTGGGTTTAATGTCGGTCTTGCTGCTTGGTCGCCGTGGCCAAAGGAAGGCATCACTTTCGCGGAGGCTATCGTATCCACCAACAGTATTGTATTCGCCTATTCCTTCGGTGGTTGCTTACCATCGTTCATGGAAGAAATGCACACACCGGAGGACTATGTGAAGACACTCTGGTGGCTCGGAGGTATACAAATCGTCATTTACACTCTGACAGGCTCGCTTATCTACGCATTCGTGGGACAAGAGGTGCAGTCCCCTGCTTTACTGTCAGCCGGTCCTGTTATCTCAAGGGTTGTTTTCGGTATCGCGCTTCCAGTGATCTTCATCTCGGGCTCGATCAACACCACGGTGGTTTGTCGGTATATTCACGGAAAGGTATATCGCAACTCGGTTGTCCGTTACATCAACACCCCAAAAGGTTGGATTACATGGCTTGGACTTGTGCTGTTCGTTACAATTCTCGCGTGGGTCATTGCTGAGGCTATTCCTGTCTTCTCCGAGCTACTATCTATCATTTCATCACTCTTCGTTTCGGGCTTATCCTTCTACCTCCCACCAGTCATATGGTACGTTCTCCTCAGGGAGGGTGCATGGTACGAAAAGCGCAACGTGAAGACTGCTATGTACAATCTCGTGGTGTTTATTGTTGGGATGATCGTCTTTGGATGCGGCACGTACGCCAGCATTGCCGAGCTGGTGAGCTCCCTCTCTTTTATATTAGCTACTTATGGGATGCTAACATGAGCCTGACAGGTTCATAAATTTGAGTCAAATTCCATTAGCAAGCCTTTCACGTGTTCTGCTTGAACCTGAGCAAAGGATGCTTAAAGCGCTGAATGGATTCGCTATGAATGTGTAAAAGATCGATAGGATTCTGCTATGTTTGCATAATATCGTTAGCGCTGAACTAACTCCCGTGAACCAATCTCTATCCTGAAAATACCTCATTCCGTGGAATTCTCAAATCAGAAGCTTGAGCTATCTTCTGTCCATATAATTGACGAGAATATCTGTTGTGCATTGGAATATCTTAGGTCTCCACCCAACGATTCCGGAGCTTTCGCGTTGTCCTTTTTTTTGGTTCTTTGATTCTGGTCATCAGGTAATGAGTAATAAAAGTAAGTTATTGCCGAGTAGTCATGACTCCCGGCAGAACAGGCTGCAGATCGACATATACTAGCTCTTTGGCGTTAACTTCGTCTCTTTCGGCTGCTGTTATGAAGGACTCTGCATAAATGCGTCTTATAAGTTCAACGATTACTTGCTATACCTGATATGTGATAGTACAGCCCAGCTCCTTGATGACTTCAGGAGTGGATAGGAGTTTCAATTCCACGCTGCTTCTCGACGGCAACGTATGCCAGACATGGAAATCACCCCAAAGTTTCAACGAACAGCGGTCGTATTCGAGACAATCTGTCCTTGCGGGTCTCGCTAAAGCCATGCTTCCCAATACTTTCAGCGGCCCACTAAGCATAGTTAATGCTAGGGAACCGTAACCCCTTTGACTGAGGCGTGCGGTTCGCTAATGTTGTAGAGAGCTAGCAAGGATCCGTCTCCATCGATATAAGGAAAATTAGCCTAAGTCCAGCCCAACCAGATATTGATATTGAACGAGCATTGATCGTACTATGATTGGTGGAAGGGTGGCGCTGACCGGGTGAGTTCTAAAACGTTAGTCAAATCAAACGGCGTCATTTGAAATGATACGAACTCAGGTTGGCGTCGTGAACCTGGCCTCATGGTCGACTAGGAACATGATAGTGGAGAATTAATCTCCAACGGTTCTTCCCCAATGGCTGCAGTGGGACAGACTCGAGGGTCTGTTCTCCTCCCCCTAGCTAGTCCAGATTGGATCGAGTCAAGGTCGAAGAACACATCGAATAGTAGTATTGTACTAATATTCGTCCGCAAAAGGGGCTAATACGCTTCTGCCCAAGCCGACTTGGGAGAGGCCCAGTGAGAAGTGCTTTTAGGTAACATAAAATGGCTGGTTGCTACCAGCGAATGACGTGACTGAGGGCTAGAATGAGAATAATTAGTAGGACGGGGTCACCAGAGTGGGTCGGACTGCCACTGATAAGCATCTAGCGTGCTGCTTGTTCACAAAGCCAAGTTTTTCCGTTGCGACACAAGGTAATATATTACTAGGGCCAGGAGATAAGACCTCCAAGGAGTCAATGCTACCTTGTACGACATCGCAGCTAAGCATGCGCCATCATGGACATCCAACCAGGCTGCTCCATCTCCCTGGGACTCATGCACCCTAGTCTATCTCCCTTCGCCTAGCACTATCGCCGCCGGGAGTCCGTCCACTTGCCTCTCGCTATTTCACACAGCACGCACGAGCTAAGCCTGTAGGGCCCAGTATAAGGATGCTTGAAGCCCACCAGTTCGCCTCTTGTGGTATCCGAAACGCCAATCTCTGTCCCCACAGAGGAGAATTATCTGAGCAACCTAGGCTATGCCATCATGTGTATGTTTCAACCTACTCTCAAGTCTTCCAATAGCTGACCACAGTCATCAAATACAGCTCTTGCAGGTGGACAAAATGTCGTCGACGATGCCATCGCTGCTCGGGGACCAAGTGAGGCCCTGGACTCGGTGGTCAATGGGCCTGCCGGGTTCGACGCTGAGAAACAAACCTATGAAGTAACGGCCACGGCCACCAGTTCAGTGGGCAGTGATGAATATCCTGAGCCGACGCCAGAAGAGCAAAGCACCCTCCGCAAAGTCGCGGACAACCTGCCGATCGTATCCTACTCGCTATGCCTGGTTGAATTCGCGGAGCGAGCCTCCTACTTCGGCTCTCAGACTGTCTTCTCCAACTTTATTGAATTTCCTCTACCGAAAGGCATGCTTGTCATCAAAGAGACCTGAGTGAAGCAACTGGCTGACAGTGGTTTATAGGCGGGAATGGCGCGGGTGCACCACCGCGTGGTACGCAGGAGACTGCTGGAGGGTTGGGAATGGGTTTGCAGGCCAGTTCCGGATTAGTGTTGCTGTTCGCCTTTTTGGCCTATATACTTCCCATTCTGGGAGGATGGTAGGATGCCACTTTCACCCTCGCTCGCAATGGTGGTCGACGTTCCCCGGTGCTAATTCTCGCAGGTGGGCCGACGTTCATGTCGGTCGATACAAGGCCATTTGTGTAGGTGTCCTGATCTGCGGTATCGCGCACTTGATCCAGATCTTTGGTGCCCTTCCATCTGTCCTGCAGAAGGGCACGGCGCATTCGGCACCTCCATTCATCATCAGTCTGCTCATCCTGGCGCTTGGTGCTGGGATATTCAAGCCAAACATTGCACCGACCATCCTGGACCAGCATCGGAACAAGAAGGCCTATACCAAAGTGCTCAAATCCGGGGAGAAAGTGATTGTGGACCCCGAACTGACCAGTAGCCGCACCATGCTGATCTTCTACGGGGTGGTCAACGTTGGTGCTTTTTATATGCTCGCTACCACGTACGCGGAGAAGTATGTGGGCTACTGGCTTGCGTTCCTGTTAGCGGGCATTATCTACTTCCTTTTGCCCGTGGTGCTGGCATTAGTTTACAAGAGAACTCACAAGCAACCACCGAGCGGAACCTCCGATCTGAACAACGCTGTGAAGATCATC
The DNA here is from genome assembly GCA_009193525.1 of Aspergillus sergii. Taxonomy (NCBI): domain Eukaryota; kingdom Fungi; phylum Ascomycota; class Eurotiomycetes; order Eurotiales; family Aspergillaceae; genus Aspergillus; species Aspergillus sergii. Next base: position 185,301 of record ML741777.1, read on the forward strand.
TCCATGGCACTGCGGCGCAACAAGTTTCGAGTCTGGCGCAAGAACTTCTTTGACGCAGCGCGACCGAGCGTCTTGGCCGCGGAGGGCATCCAAGTGGAATGGACTGACAAGCTAGTGGACGATGTTCGTCGGACCTTGGGTATGTCGTCTTTCCCACCTGCACTGTTCTATGCCGTGCTAACCCTCCGCAGTCGCCACGGAAGTGTTCTTCTACTTCCCCATCTACAACATCAACGACGGCGGTATTGGCTCGGTCGCAAGTAACCAAGGCGCCTCCATGACGACAAACGGAGCTCCAAATGACCTGTTGAACAACTTCAACGCCCTGACCATCATTGTCGCGACGCCCGTGCTGAGCTACATCCTCTACCCCCTGCTATTGCGCTACAACACCAAGTTCGGGCGCATCAGCCGCATCACCTTCGGCTTTGTCCTGGCCATGATCTCGGGGGTGATCGGGGCCATCGTCCAGTGGCGCGTGTACAAGACCTCACCCTGCGGGTACTACGCCTCATCCTGCGACGCGGGCGTCAGTCCGCTCCTGATCTGGTGGCAGCTCCCAAATGTCATTCTGGGTGCCCTGTCGGAGCTCTTCTGCAACGTCACGGCGTATGAACTGGCGTATGCGCGCGCTCCTCCTTCCATGCGCGGGCTAGTGATGGCCATCTTCCTATTCACCACGGCGCTGTCAAGTGCGCTGGGTGAGGTCCTCATCCCCGTCACGCAGGACCCTTATTTAATTTGGATTTGGGGCGCGCCAGCAGTAGCGCTGGCCGTCCAGACCATTTTGTTTTGGTTCCGGTTCCGGTCTCTGAATCATGATGAATTCATGATTGAGGAGAAAGATTATGCTGATACCACGTTCACAACGGAGAGTGAACGGGCGGGCAAGGAGTTGTAAGGTGTGAGCGACGAGTTGTGCTAACGGGGGTCATATGACTCTGGTTAGACTAGTGTGGATTTGATTATCATGCACGTCCTCTTATGCTACAAGGTATCTACATGGTATTTTAACCCACCATCGGATCGGATAACCATGGTGCAAGGAATACCTTCGACTATCAGAGTAGTTGGGTATCAACCAGTATATTACCGTGCAACACTTTCTGTTCTGTTCTCATAGTATAAATGAGACGTATTTCATTAACGTATCGAGGAATAGGTATCTGGTATTCCATGTCCAACCAGACGCCAGAAATCTAGTAAAAGTCCCCTCCCTGTGGAAAGAAAATCAAAGAAACTCCGATTACCCTCGAATTGAAGCCACCGTAACCCGATTATCATAACTAGCCCAATGGCACTTCGTCAATTCCTTTCGTAACCATGTATTACGTCGATATGTATCCATAAACTTCTTTTCTGGTATCCCCTACTTCGGATGACCCGGCGGTGGTCCCGCGGGGGGTGAGTATACGCCGTCTCGCGCATATGCGTTCGGTGGCTGCTGTAGCTCGGATCCGTACTGCTGCTGACCAAAGTACCCTTGGTTTGAACCGTAATTCTGCCCGTAGCCATGCTCGGTAGACGGTTGGTATCCCGGCGGCGCAGGTGGTGGTTGAGATGGATATTGCTGTTGCTGCCATTGGCCTGGCGGAGGTTGTGTGCCTGGGATCCAGCCAGTGCCGTAGATGGGTCGTTGACCGTGACGACGGCGTTTACGAGCTGAGAGGCATCTATGGAGATATATTGTCAGTAAAGGGTTCCCAAAAACGGCCGACCAGGAGGACGATGGGATGTAACGTACGCGTAAAAGAAGAAGGCTATCAAGGCTACTGCGATGATGATGGCCAGTAAGACCCAACGACCCCAGTTATGCCATGACGACCGACACCGATAGATGTTCCCCCACCTGTCGCGGCAACTGGCATTGGTTAGTCAGAGATTCTGTGAAATGGGCCAAAATATCCAGGTTTGTCGCAAACAATGCCATGACGTCGAAAGTCGGAAGCGACTGGAAGAATGGGAGTCTCTGGTGTGACTTACTATGTGACCATAGTGAGATAATAGAGGAGCGCAGACTAGAGGATACAGCGATTGAAGACTGAGCGAGTGTACAGGAAAGGACACAGAGTTTTCTTTCCGGTCTTGGGCCAGGACATCCGGGCCTGATATATGAGATATCTTGAATGAGCCACCGTTGGCAACCAGTCCGGATCGGGACTAGTTGCGACCTGAGGTCACTGCCTAAGGTTGGCTGACGTCACGCGACGATCACGCCCCAATCAGACGGGCTATGGGTTCTTGGCCCCAAGAGTCACCAGTTGAGGCGCAGCGGATTGATTCCTAATTTCTTGGGCTGTGCCGGAGAACGAGTGCCGTGGAAGAAGTCTGGAACGCCGCGGGTGGCTGACAGGGCGGAGTCTATGGGGTTGACCCTGGAATGGTAAACTAACGAATAAGTTTTGTAGGGCAGGGAATCAGAGAGGATTACACGTGACCCTGTCATGTCTCGCATGGCCGTCAGGGTTTGTCCTTGGTACTCACATCGATGAAATCACCTCGACATCGCGACGATTCCATCATCATGACCCACTGTTTATGCAGGTGTCTCCCCACTGTCGACGCCTTACCGGGCGACTCCAGATTCATTCAGTGTGCCATATACTCTGCACAGGCGTGCGCATATGTATATATATATATCGCACACCACATTGCTACGCTAGCCTCAACACGGAAGAAAACCATAGAAGACCTCGGACATTCGTGAATTGTTGGCTCATCTCTAGTCATCTAATCTGACGTTTGGCGGAAATCTCAAGATAATCTATGTATGCTTCCCCCGGGGGGTCATCGAGGTTTCGCCGATCTACGATAATTCATACGCAGATCCGGAGTCCTCGGCGCAAGATCTGCCGGGCGGTTACGGGTGTGTTTATGATTCTCTTGGAAGGGTATTATCCAGTACGCTATGAAGATGACTGACTTGAGGGCGCCAATCATGTCTAATAGGTCAATCGCACCTCAAAACAAGGCCGGCAACGCATATCACGGTTCACGGCGGGGATCTCTACGAAGCTCGCAATCATGTCTTGACCCTCTGGCAGGTGTTGGATCACATCGTCATCGACTATGATCGATAATCCCATTCGTTTGACATGGACCAGGCGAACGATACCTCTCAGGTCGATGCGAGCGAGCTTGGATAGCTGCAACGCCAAATCGCGGATGGTCCGCTGCGCTAGGTACATCGCATGGTAGTAGGCACTCGAACGGCGATTCTTCTGGATTTGGACATAGAAACAGGCCACTGAGAATAGGTTAGCTCCCTCGTTCAGTGCACCGCTGAAATTGACAGAGCTCACCGGGTGCCGGGTCTGCCGCCGAGGCCTTGCCCGGAGTGATACTGAACGACCGTTGGACGGGAGACCGAGACGGTCGACCAGGTAAACCATCTTCAGTTGGACCATCGTGGTAGGTATCGCCACGAACGTCCATCCCATCGGGCGACGAAGGAGGATGGTTCCCCAGCGTGATGCTAGCCAACTGATCGGGGTCGTCCTGCTCATCCCCGGGCAGAGAGAACACACTCACTGAGAGGGGGGAGGAGAACAGCTGCTGCAGATCGTACAGTACCTTGTATAGGTCGCCCGGGGTAGATACGCTGGGGGAGCGACTCATCGATCGGGTCGGATCATTCGGGGTGGGCCCACGCGCGACGCTTCTGCGTTTCTGCTTTTTACCGAGGGCACCCCCGTGGTAGTCCGCCCGGGCGATTTGTTTTTCGACACGGTCAATCGACTTCTGGATGTGAGCGACATCGTTGGCCAGCTTCCTTTCGGCACCATGATCCCGGAAGACCTTGACCCGGCAGTAACAGATCTCCGCCTCGGTCTCGCCTTCCGGTGGGCATTCCGGGGACAAGATCCTCTCCGTCTTCGCGCATAGTCTCACTGGAACCCCCTTCACCCCCTTGGATTGAGTAAAATCCGTGGAGAGAAAGTGGAATCGCACGAGAAACCGGCATTCTGCCGAATGGGCCGCGCCCGAGCTCGTCCACGAAACACAGAACTGGTTAAAGGACGCACTTTCCAGATGCCACGTCGGATCAGGCGTCTCCAGGCCACATCCCTTTAGCGCCACCAATTCCACCGCACATGGGCTACTGCCGCGTCGCTCGGCGTCACTCCCACCCCGCGCGTCGTGCCACAGCTGCCAACAAAGGGCCGGGTTGGATCGGTGGGTGAGTTCTTCGAACGCGATTCCGATTCGGGTCCGGTATTGGACCGGCTGGGCGGGCGCGACCGGTGGGCGGGAGTCGACGACCGTGATGGTGTAGGTCTGGGCTTTGTTCAGATAGGTCACGGGGATATCGCGGGCATGGTCGAACATCGCGGTTGGCGCATGGAGGATGACATGATAGCGGAATCTGCATGGTTTGCCTACGTTAGCGTCCATCGCTGGCCGGGACAGAACTGGGGAAACAAGTACGGAATTTCTGGATGTCCGGAGACTCTCTCTGGAACATTCGACGCCAGCGATACTGAGTGATCCGTCGAGAGTTCCCGGACGGAGGTTGCGAATGACTCTTTTCGATCGCATTCATCCGGGGCCACGTATTCCCGGTGATCATGATCAAAATAGCGCGTGACGCTGGGTGGCTCATCGAACGTCGGGGCGAATGGGTCCGCATTGGAGAAGACCTGGCTCGGGTCGACCGAGGGAAACGCGGCAATATTGGCGGGTAGAGGGTCATCCTGGGAATGAACCGTCTGGCCACTGAGCATTTGTGTCCAGCGGGAGGGCGAGCTAGTCAGGTTCCACCCCACGGTCGGGGTGTGCAAGTCCCCCGCGGGACTATGCAAGACGGCGCACATCTGATCGGGCAGTGGCGTGTACAAGCCATGCGGCTGACCCGTGGGACTCACAAAGTTGACGAGATTCGATCGCATGGACGGTTGTTCGTTCCAGGGTGCAGGCTGCAGGGCACCTGGTTGGGCGTGGGTGCCAAAACCCTGCGGGTGGAGCGTCGACGCGATCGAAAGCTCAGAAAAGACATGGGGGAAATCATTGCGAAATTCTCGAATGAGCTCCTCGTTCGGCTTCTGCGATGTTTTCCTGAAGAAGAGCTGTTGAGCCAACGCCAGGGTGAATCTCGGTCGCATATGCGCGTATCAAATTACCTCTTGCCAAACATTTTCCCGCTCCCTACCGTCACTCTCGCGACGTGGCGTGTGTCAGTGGAAGTCCATAGCGTAGGGCACGGGGGGGTGTCCTATTTTATGTACAGTACTACTGGTAGAGTCTGCAATGATGGTGCCCAGCTTGATTGCACGTTTGCTCCATCCACGCAGCATGAACCAGAAGGAGTAAGTTTGCGCTGTTGCTCACGATTGGGACGGAAGTGAGAGCCGATGAATGGTCGCCATGCACCTTCCGCCAATCAGAGCGAGCACACGGGGTTTGTTCACGGGGTCTCCTGCTATCCCTGATCCAAACATGCCCTGAACGCAAGAGCTTCGAAATGGACCTGCCCTATCTAGAGCGATACGACCAATTCACAAGTCTGTCCTGTTCCTTTTTGGTGTACTCCAGCGATTCTCGGTAGGTCAATGTCTTCGAATTTATTCGGTCTTCACTCCTTCTCGCCGTTCCTGCATGATGCCTGTTATGAACCTTTAAATCCTGCCAAAGAGACAAGTTTCCAAGCAATCTAGAATGACGTATCCATGACGTTCTAGTTCTACCGCTGATCGCCGTGTCCCTTTATCCTCTTGATTTTTTTCCCCACATACTATTTGTGTGGATGTCAAAGTCCCCAGGGCCAATAGAATAACCCAACTCGGTAAGGTTCCGGGGCTAATCGCACGTGACGTGGCTGGCAATCAGTTCAATCGACGAGTATCATTGTTGGATTTACTAGGCTATGATATACTATTACAGGTTCGTTGCTCAGACTCTCTCATGTACTACTTGGTCACCATTCATGTGTCCAGCTTGAGGAAGAAGGGTTAAACTTGGCCTGTTCGCTTCCCATTATCGCTCAACCTGGTATTTGGAGGTTGCCCACACACTGAACAGATTCGATGGAATAGTACATCGCCAATATTCCGGCCAATACCTCAAAGAGGCAGGCTGTCGTGAAGTGTGGTGTGATCGTTGTCCAATGTTGCCAAGCAGATCTCTCACCCGCATGCCACGTTGCCTCATCGGGCCGCATTCAACCAGTTCTGTGGAGGTGGAGCCCTAATGGGGTCACATCTCTGGCGCAATGCCGAACCAAACAAAATATACCTGTAGACGAGGATACGAATCCCTTGTGGTGCACCATTGTAGGTCCTTGAGAAAGATGACATACTATGAAGAGGTCCGAGCTGATATGCGAGTGATGTCGCGAAACCTTCCATCGTCGATCATTGAAAGCATTGCTAACTTGCTTTATGACGGGTAACCTACAGATAGGATGGATCAAATCGGTGTCCAAGGTAAACGACCTGTATGCACCTTGCACTATCGAATGGTGCTCCTCATCTGACTATTCGCAGAGTTTAAATGATCCATTTTTGAGGAACCCAAAGTACGAATAAGCTGGAACCTACCTTGACGCATGAGGTTGTAGTCTAGACTCCGTCGAGGTTCCACGGCCCAGCGCGGAAATAACCATGGTTAAGAGGGACATGAATTTGAGCCAACGTGTCAGATCCCTCAGTCAATAGAGTTTACCTCCCTTGCGCAAGTTGATCAATCATTATATCAGCAATGTTGCAGATCCTGATGAACTCCCCAGACCCCAGTTTTCGAAGGCTGTCCGAGAGCCGGTCTCGATGTCTAGGTACATCCACCGTCACTAGACAATGGGATCTGGGAGTAACAATAGCAATGTCTTAATTATAGTCACCGCCGTCTTCCTAGGGACGTCGCTGGTGGCGGTTGGTCTACGATGTTTTGTTCGATTGAGACTTGTGCGCGCCTTCGGGCACGATGATGCATTGATGGTCATGGCGATGGTGTGCAGTCTCGCATTAATCTTCTCCTGGATTCGCGCTGACAGCTATTCGAGCTTTTCAATGTGGCATTCGCCGTGTGTACCTTCCTCAACGCCTCCTCTGGAGCCGGGAAGACGGTGACATACCTGGCTGACCGACCCGAGGACATCCGTCGCGGATACTTGGTCAGTGTTGTTCTCCTCCTTTGCCGCCATCTTGATTGACCGTTCTCATGGAATAGTTTTGGTGGCTTGGCCAGATTCTGTATGTCACCACCGTGACGATCGGCCGACTCTCAATTACCATCAGTTTACTTCGTCTAACCGTCGAGCGCATCCATATTTGGATTCTCTATGCAGTGATGGCGCTGTCCACGACGGTGGGGATTGTCCTTTTTTTTGTCGCGATGTTCCAATGCCAGCCAGTCTCCTATTACTGGGATCGCCTGTCGATCGAAGGACACTGCCTAGATATGGACTTGCTCCTCAGCATTGTATACATGTACAGTGCGGTGGCGGCAACCTGTGATTTCATCATCGGCATCCTTCCAGTGCTCCTCATCTGGAGGCTTCAAATGGATCGTCGGACGAAAACCGCTGTGGCGGGGATCTTAGGGATTGCTTGCATGTTCGTTCTGGAACCGCCCTAAATTGTTGTACTTGATACTAAAACCCTTTCTGCAGAGCGAGCGCTGCTGTGATCGCGCGCATCCCGTATCTCGGTTCGGCAAAGAGTCCAGACTTTCTCCGTTCGTTGCACCTCTTACTGCTACTGCTTCACAATCCTAACCATTCGCAGACGCAACCACACAAATCTCCATCTGCTCCAACGTCGAGGCTGGCCTGGGCATCACCGCTGGCAGTCTGGCAACTGTGCGGCCGATCATCCGCCTGTGGTCTAGGATGACTTTCGCTATTCCCAGCAAGCACAGCTTGACCGCTTCATGTCCAATCTCGGGCAAACGTCATGGTACTGCCGATTGTCGAGATGATGCCAACAGCCATTCCACCTACGCCAGTTATGCCACAGAACCTCAATGGCCCACACAGACTACATATGCTATTCCATAGGACGTTTTCGCCGGCTGTGTTCCGGGTTGAGATTGACCCTGACACAGGATTCCTCTTCTCTTCACGCTGTTTTCTTTTCGGTATATAATACTTTCCTGTGTTGCATTATACCATTTGGCTTTAAAGATCGCTTTGTCATCTTCCCTACCCCCTGTTATATATCTGAAGATGCAATTGTAGTATAATATTAACCTCCCTTGGATTAGATTTGGGAACAGAGAATCTATGTCCGCCCAAATTTCTCCCAGCTGAACAGCTTCTTATGGGCCCTGTCCAAGGCACGTGTGCAGCAGCTTTTTAAAAGACCAACTTCGCAGCCTAGTTCTACGTGTTCAACGTGCGCACAGAGACAACTTGTGATGTAGAGCAACAGTGTCACGCATTAACAACCTCTCTAAACCTAAACCCACGCTGGAAAGGAGAGAAATTCACAGGTTTACCGCCCTGACACGGAGTAACGCTTCTGCATTATGATATGCGAATAGCTCCAGATCTCTCCCCGTGATCAAGCCACTCTTCTCAATCTTCTCAAAAAACTGCAATCCTTTCTCATTCGGCGAAAACGGATAATCAACGCTATACAAAACACGATCAATCGAAGTGGTTTGCAGCAGACAAGCAAGCGGCGTCAACGAAAACATGCCACTCGTCGTGATCCAGATATTGCTCCTCCAGACCTCTTTAAAGCTTCTCTCTCTGCCCCATCGGTCTGAGATAGCAAAGACGCGATCCAATTGGAAGGGTAGCAGCTCACCCATGTGCCCGATCACGATCTTCAGTTTGGGAAAGCGATCAAAGAGCCCGCCAGCGAATAACCTGAGGATATGATGTCCGGTCTCGGCGTGCCAGGCCCAGCCGAAGGCGCTCAACGCCAGCGCCACAGAGTCACTGTAGTTGCCTTTATAATGTTCCATCATGGAGTCGGATGCAAACGTAGGGTGGATATAGATCGGAACGTCTAACTGTTGCGCTTTCTCGAAAATGGGCCAGAAACGTTCATCGTCATAGAATTTCCCGTCCAGATGGTTATCCACCAAGGCTCCAACGAAGCCCAGTTCCGTCACACAGCGCTCGAGTTCGGCCACGGCAGCAGCTGGCTCGCTCATCGGGAGCATAGCGAATGCCGCTAGTCGAGTGGGATTTCTGGCAATGGCGGATGCCAGGTCGTTGTTTACTTCGGAGCAGAGAGGGGGCGATAGATTGCCCGGACCGTGCGAAATGACTTGCAGAGAGACATTTCCTTTATCGAGATCTTGGATACGTTCCTCCCCGAGTGACTCCAACTTGGACATTATCGCAGGCGGGAAGTTTGCGTAATGTTCACGGGCCTCTGCGCTCGCTTCGCGCACTTTGGGCGAGGCGTAGTGCTCTTCGAGGGTGATGAAAGGCGGCATGACTGTAGGAATATTGACGGAGGCAGTATTTTTGCAGTTAGCTAATCTTGCAAATAGTGGTGGATGGTTGAGTTTTTATAGTCGTAAGATGGACATTATCATGATCTTTAACTCCGAGGCCGAGCCATAAATCCGGCGTACGTGAGAAACGAGGTTATATGACGCGTCGATTTCTACTCTGTATGTTTGAGTTGGTGTTTGGCTTTAGTTCCTGCGCTAAAATCTCGCCTTGGCTTCTCAAGCTATACGTGTGGCCGATTGGGTTTCCAACTATCCATTGTTCTTCAATATCTGACTGCTAACAACCCAGAATTCAGCTACAAGGCGAATCAATCCAGCTTCGCACCTGTCGTCCACTGAATCCCAGCTCTGACTATCTGAGAAACAAGCTCTACCTCCTCACTGTTTCGTGGTGCGTATACCATGATCTATAAGGGGGCTGTGTTAGCATTGGTTCTCATCGTGACCTGTGCATGTCAGATATCATGAAGCTTACCCATCCAGGAGGCACCATTGACGGGACCGCAAATCGCCGGCCCCAGGCGGCTTCAATCACCGTGCGGGCATCGGCCGGAGAGAGCAACACATGTAGGGAGTTGTCAGCCGGGTGAGCATGCGCAATTTCATAGCCAACCGCCACTGCTTCAGGATTGCATGTCGGGAGTTCCGACCGTGCATAAATGGCATCAGCAGTACCACCTTCCGTTTTAGACAAGCCCAGACGGAGTAAATGAGGATAATGTGAGTGGAAATTGTTCATTAGGTTAAACAATGCCTAGGTGCTGCGTTAGAGATGCGGTGAGGTTGCCTGGATCCTTGGACTTACTTCTCTGGCTTGTGGCTCAATGGGCTCTGGGCACTGTCGCTGGGGAAGGGTTCTTGAACGTGCGGACTGAATGTCAGAGCATGTTATACACGGTAGTCTGGCATTGTGTTTCTCACCTCGGCTTCAGTGATGGAGGCCCATTTGCTCTTTGCGGCAGGGTCGGTGGGAGGTACCGGGGTCCGGTTTGTGGCAGGGCTGATGGATCTTGTAGATCATCACCGCACAGGTAGCTGAAGGCTCTCACAATGCGGAGACGGTTGACTTTGAACCAACCGCGGATGGTGGGCGGCGTGCCACCGGTTCCTAAAGCGAGGATCAGTTCAAGCGCGAGCCATAAAATGATTATTGACTGTTCTCTTACCAAAGCCTACCCAATCTCGATAGTCATAAATGGCCCACGAGAGTATCCCTAGCGTGAAACTACCGGCGATCACGGGCCAGAGGTTTCGCTGTAAGTCTTGAGGGATACTTACCCTGTAGAGGGGTTGTAGCCCGGGACGGCGGAGAAGGCTAGTCATAACGATAGCAGTTTTGATGATATGGTGAGTTGGTTGGAGATTGGATACTCCATGCAGATTGATATAAACTTTGCCAGCAGAGCAGACCGAAGGCTGACGTAATTGCGCCTGGAAATAGTCGGAGATAAGGATAAAACCGATGACATGTCGGATTGACTTCAACATCAATGATAAAGAGGTGTATCTCTCGAATCCATGGCTATACCAGGCTCAATGCATCGCTCAGCGGCACCACATACCATTCCCAATCATTGTGTTGGGAGGATTGCCGTCGGGACGATCCGGCGGCTAAATCACAGTCTCGCGACTGCCAAACCGTTTCAATGATGGAGCGGACGCGCGCCACACTGGTGACGGTGGATTGGGCCATCGTGGCCAACGCTCTCAGGACCAAAGCTCGTCCGCAGACCAGCTCCCCAGTGACCGGATCCTGCCAATCCTCTCCATCCGCAGGATCCAGCTCAACGGCAGCTACGAAGATTGGCCATGTGGCATTGATGATGAGATTCTCTTGGAGCAAGGTGGATAATTTCTCTATGATCCGGCGGACGAGGCTGCGAACGATTGGGGTAGATGGCTCTGCGTTGTATAAAGCGCAGTGCAGATAGACAGTGCATGCCAACCGCTTGAGATCGGCAACCGCCTGGAGAGCGCGGTCTTCTGGATCAGCTAAGACTTGCACAAGGCTACCCAATCTTCGATTCAAGGCAGACGCTCTCATGCTAAAGTCTACCTCTTGAGCCAAGTCGGTGTCCATCTTGGGGCGGATTCGACTGAGATCTAGGATGGAAAAGAGGATAGAAACCAGTTCAGGGCTACATCCCATCCACGGATTGACAGAACGGTCGGTTTGATCCCAGAAAGAAGGGCCAAACAAATCCGCCTTGGCACAGGCGGTGCGGCCCATGACATCCTGAAAAGCGAAGAATAGTTCTGCAAAAGCCGTCACTGGACATTGCGTTTCGTTGGACAGGTTTCTCCTCCGAAGCCGGATAATATCCTTCGCGCCTTGGAGGTGGACGATCCATCCTTTGTCGCACTGGTCGACTATGTCGTATAGACTCAGCATCATCATCAGGACTAGGACTTCGGGATCCGGGGAGATGGTATAGGAGGGGTCAGCGGCAATCCTGCGACGCAATTCCCTCAGAACTTGAGACTTCAACCGCACTGCGGTGCTCGTATGTGCCGGGTTCGATTGGGACCAGTAGCATGCGGCCAATGCTTGGAGCGCTACGAGTCCGTTCACAGAGCCGCTCAAGCAAAAGGGAAGGATCACAGACGTGAAAGGGGAAGCAATCTTTAGACTTGACGTTGTTCGAGGACAAACTTGATCGATGAAATACTCCACCATGATTGCGTATTTTTGCCCTTGTGGGTAGGGAAATACAGGCGGCGAGTACCACAAAGGGGCCTGCTCGGGCACTCCGAGCCTGTCGCGTTTAGGACCGATCACGCTGAGCTCCGTGGATGACGGCTGACCGGGGGCTCTTTTCTCGTCGTAAAGCCACTTAAGTGTCGAAATGTTCTGATTGACAAAGCTCCACGGATACACCGTGCTATTGAAATGCCAATTCTGTCCCCCGGTTGAGATCGCGCGAGAATTTTTCTTCGACTGCGTTCCTTTCCCCCAGACTCCTTCCCGGCCGAATGCTAATCCACGGCTATGATAGTCTGACCTCCATTTAAGAGTCAACTTTTCCCTGGTGCACTGCCAGCCTTTCTGCCAACATCGCGTACAAGAGGGTTCCTTTCCGTCGCACTTGACCCGACTCTGTCGACAATTGGCGCACCCATTGCGGGTTCGGGTCTTTGGCGTATGATCTGGTCCAGACATGTCGCAGGGTAAAAATTGTATCGAGTAGGTTAGAGCATGGAAGTAGTGTGTACTTCGTATTTGTTGCCTCGTCTGCTTCGTGTGCAAATGTTGCAATCGATTAATAATCCAACTGAGGCAATTGCCCGTTTTGCAATTTCGACCCCGGAGACTTTATGCATCGTATCATTGGACGAGGAGGCTCCGCTCTAGTATGTTACGGTTATTTGTTTCCCCATATTCGTCCACAAAACTATGTTACCAGAGTCTATCATAATAGATATCCTGACGATTTGCTCAAGTATACAGAGGATATACATCTCTGCCAGATTAGACATTCTTTTACTATTTGTACACTGACCATGCTAATTTGGACCTTCTGGCCATTCCCCAGACGAGTTACCGTGCCTCTACTGGGAAATAGTCAAAGGACAGCCAGATTCAGATCAGAGAGTATAAAAGGTCAAACAATCATTGCATTAGCTACACATGAAGGAAGTCGGGTAGGCAGGCATTCTACGCCGTCACTCCTCCGGTTTCCGATATGAAAAGAAACTATACAAACTATTCTCTAAACCACAGTCTTTGCAATCGCTTCAAAGTCCTCCTTGAAAGCACCGTGCCAGTCCGCCTCTGTCTTCTGTGGTTGCCATCCCAATGCTCTGCTCAACGTAGCTTTCGACCGAGCACTTAGATAGTGTTAGTACCAATGATAATGGCAGCAGGTTAAGGGGACTCACTTGGATGCAAAACCCAGCTCGCGCACCTGCGCACTGCCATTTGCGGCCCAGGCGGCAGCCTCTGGGAGGGACACACTACGAACTTCATCTGTCGCCAACAAGCCCAGCTCTGAACCCGCCGCGGCAATTCCACGAGACACGTCCATCCAGGTATGACGACCCGTCTCTGCGAACAACAGTCCCTTGGCTCCGTACGGCACATCCTCTCCTTTCAACACCTTCACCAGAACCAACTCGAACAGGGTCACTAGATCGGCGATGTGGACATGATCCCACTCAGCCTGTCCATCCCCGATGACCACAGCGTGTCCATAGTGCAAGGCACGGCGGATGAGGGCGGGGATTTGGATCGAGAGCCGGTTGACAGGACCCGTGCCAATGCCGAAGATTGTCGGGGCCATGATGATCGTCGTCTTGACGGAAAGATCAATACCAGTGCGGAAGACGGCCAGGTCGGTGGTGCGCTGTTTATAGGCCTCGTGCGCCTCGCGACTCTGTTGATATGCATATACATCATCGGTATCGTGCAGCTCCCGGGATTCAAGGTACACTTTGCTGACGGGACGGTCGGCGATACTGGAAGTTCCAGAGGTCTAATAACTCGTCAGTGGTTAGACCTCGATAGCTTCTACTTTCTTAACTCACATGGATAAAGTGGGTTTTCCGGCCCGTCTTGGTCTCTCTCTCATGAAGGCCAGTGATCATGGCAATAGCGGATTCAGTGTGGAAAGCGGAAGCGGTGTTGATAATGACTAGAATATAGTTAGAGAGCTGTCTTCCTGGGACCCTTCCCAATGCTCACCATCATAATCGCTCGCGAGTTTCCGAATGAATTCCGTCTCATCTAAGCTCTTGAAGACAATGACTCCAACCCCAAGATTGTCGAATTCCGATACCCTCTCCGGCCCGCGAATGAGGACGTCGATCTGTGCGTTCTGTACCTCAACGGCAGTACTGGCCTTGAGGGTGGTTAGGACTGAGCCACCACTGTGTCTCGTTAGTCTTTTTCTTCAGAGATCTATCCGAGGCATACTCACATGTAGCCTGTGGCCCCGGTCAGCAGAATGCGAGATTGAGGCATTGTGTTCTGTATATGTACTGATCCCGTGTACACCAAGATTCAAGTTGTTCGATTGTGAGTGAACTATTTACATTCCGAAGAGGTACAAGGACAGCTTTTATATCATATCTCCTACACACAAAGATTGGGTAATTCCCACCCTCTGCTTGCTAAACCGCGCCGCAGAGCAGCATTTGTCAGCCTGGTGTATAGTATATTGTGTCATTTTACCCTGGATAGAACATCGATTCCATGATCGAAACATATTTTACAGATGGCAAAATGGGAAGTCTACCTGGTGGAGAACTACGTTGATGTCTGAGGGCTTGAGTGGCTTAACCAATTAATGAAAAAGTTTGTGGCCGGATCGACCTTCCCGTCAGCTCAACGGAATTCGATGGTCTGTGCCCATTGCCACCTTGCAATTCTAACCACACTTTTGCAAATACGAGGTTTGCGCTTTAAGCTTACGGATCAATGGAGACTTTCCTTTATGATGCTCGGCCACTCCAATTTAACTAGCCTAGAGTGAAAAATTGAGAAAATATCTAAGTCCCTGACGTTGTACGCCAAGCCCTAGTAACGTGCCTTGTGGGTCTCACTCAAACGGTTGCAGAACATCGGAGAGATCACTCAAGCTTGGCCACGGCATGCCGTCGATCGGGGGAAAAACAATCCGATCGGGGAGATTTAGACTGATTGGTATGCAACAGGCTAGTAGCTAGACACTTTTGGTTGCCCATGGTTAGAGATCATAGCCAGACGTATGGACCAAAGCAGAATGCATGACCCCTGGACGCAGGAAGGCGCAAGCGAAACCTCTCAGTGAGACAAACTCGCATGTAGGGCTGAGAGGAGACAATAGGGGCATTCGCCAAGATGTCTAGATCACCGTACCAGAGAGCATCGTTGCACTGACAGAGGAGAGATCCCAAATAACCTCTCGCCCGTGCAGCCGTTTCCGGAAGTTTGACATTCCAGAAAGCGAAACAGACCCATTCTTTTTATAGCATCGTATGTTTCCCTTGTGCTTTCTCAGCAGACCCTCTTCGCGAGACGAGAATAGACAAGGGCCATAAGAATTATGGGGATTATGGAGCTTATGGAGCCGTCATGGTCCAGCCATGATTGGTCCGTATGGAAATCAAGCACAGACCACCAAAAAAGGGGGCTCCTATTTTTTTCTCTTTTTTTCTTGGTTGCCCACATATATCGGGCTCGGCTGGAGGTAAAGAAGCTTCAGTTACACCAAAGTGGAAAGGTAAAAACACAGATCCAAGAAAGTGTATCTGGAGGGGCACAAAAACGAGGGCGAAAAAGAAAAATCATGACGTCAGCTGATTCGCTGAACCCCAAAATTTAAGCTATCGAAATAGAAAGACCTTTTTCCTTGCCCCGGTCACCTCGTCGTCATGGATCTCGATCCTAATTTGACGATTAGCGATGTGCTAGTCTTAGAAAACTTGCTAGGCGATATTAAAACCGAGAGGAGCGAGGGACAAGGTAGGTGCACCTTCTCCCCATTCTCCAAAGAGACAGAGTCTAAACATGACTGGCAGATCGTGGGGCTGCGATACAAAGTAGAACGTCTCACCATGAAGAGACCGTCAAAAAACTACAGGCGCTGAATGACCCCCATCATTCGGACTTTGAGCCCAGCGTGGTGTTCACATGGGACTTAAGGGATCTTCGCCTGTATCCTTGGCTAGACAGGTGGATTCTGCAGCCCTACATCGGCCTTGCAACAAGGATCGTTCGGCATGAGACCGACGTGGTGATGCTTTCCCATATACTACTCTACCTTACGACCTCTGTGCCTAGCGCAATCTTCTTATTTTATAGATTCAGCTGGACACATGGCATCCTGCATTGGCTCATGCAAAGCTACTATACGGGGACATACACCCTGCTGATGCACCAGCATATTCATATGGGAGGAGTACTCAAGCCGAAATACCGCTGGCTCGACATGACATTCCCGTATGTCACGGATCGTCTGATGGGCCATACCTGGAACAGCTACTACTATCACCATGTCAAGCATCACCACGTGGAGGGCAACGGGCCCGACGATCTCTCTTCTACCATCCGGTATCAACGGGACGATCTATTCGACTTTCTTTGCTACTTTGGCCGGTTCTTGCTCTGTGTTTGGTTCGAGCTCCCACGCTACTTTTTCCGCAAGGGCAATCTTCGCTGTGGATTCAAGGCAGGGACGTGGGAGATTCTCAGCCTTGCGTCGATGTACTGGTCGTGGAAGTACCTCGGCTGGAAACCAACTTTCTTTTGCTTTGTTCTTCCATTCATGCAACTGCGCCTGGGGCTGATGGTCGGAAACTGGGGACAACATGCCTTTGTGGACGAGGTGGACCCGAACTCTGACTTCCGCTCGAGCATTACATTGATAGATGTTGCAGTAAGTGAGCTCCGTAGGACTGATCTGCCGCGATGTAAACTAAGATGAGCAGAGTAACCGTTTCTGCTACAACGATGGCTACCATACCTCCCATCACCTGAATCCCCGCCGCCACTGGAGGGATCATCCCGTGGCCTTCCTCCAACAGAAGGACCGATATACCACCGAGAACGCACTGGTCTTCCGCGATATTGACTACATCATGATCACCGTGAGACTAATGCGGAAGGACTATAACCATCTCGCCAAATGTCTGGTCCCACTGGGGGACCAGATCGGAATGGAGCAAGCCGAGATTGCGCAAATGCTGCGCACCAAGACTAGACGATTCACTGAAGAGGAGATCAGACGGAAGTTCCCCCAAAGGAACCAGAGTCATCACTAAATGACTGGCTAGCTTTGGTAATATGGTCGTCCTTTGGGAGTGAGAGGTATCGAGTGCGTTGCCAGGTTTTCATCCAGTCGGTTAGGAAGGCTTGCCCCTGGTTAGGCGCCTATTGGCGATTAATACCATCTTACTTTATCCGAGCATAGTCATAAAACATGGGGTAGTCCACTCGCTTGCCAAATGCAATATATTACATAGACAGTCACCCTAACGGGGTGACCCTGAGCGCAAAATATCCATCCTATCTGCCACCTGTTCGTTCTCCTCCGGGCCCTGGTCGTATGTCACAATGACCTCTTGCGTCTGCTTGATCCCTGAGCTACCCAGAATACTTTTTGCACTATTATCGTCTCGTCGGTCGGGAAGGATGATCGTATCCCCACAGTAGTAAGGATCACGTTGGCGAGATCCGGACAGACCCCGGCGATTCCGGCTTTTCTTTGCAGAGCTGCTGTAGGCATAGGAAGACGGCTCATCACTGCGATTGTAGGAGGAACTCATCCGAACAAACAGCACGCGGAGGGAAGGAATCGAGGCGGCGAAGATGGTCAGGCCCGTTTCAGCCGATGCCCATATGAGGATCTCGGAGCAAGCATCTACGGTCGCATTAGCACGGAAACAAAAAAGAGGAAATTGGAAAGGAGCGGCGTACAGGTGTAATCGGCGACGTTTGACACGTTGGTTAGTTTCGTGGTCTTGATGAACGCCGTCGCTGCCGCACTGGAACATTGCTATATCAGTCTATCACTCGGCCACAGTTCGAGATGCATGGGCACACTTACAAGATACCCAGGCTCATCGCAATTGCGATGCCTAGCTTTTCGCGTCGCCTCATCTGCAGCTTCCAAATGACCAACCATGGCAGTAAGGCCAAGATAAAATCCATACACCCGGAATACGCTAAGAAATATGTCAACACATTTGCTCTCGCGGGAATCATTGTTGTTTAATTAGTACCTCCGGCAGTAAGAGCAATGGTCTGGAAGATATAAGTAGGCCAACAGTCCGCCGTTGGCATGAGCTCGGAATTCCAGAGTGCCGCCGCGGGCTTGCACTGAAGCAGGTAGCAGATGGCGCATAGCCACATGATGACATTCATAGAGATGATGATAAACCATAGGATTGCCTTCTGCCAGGTGCGCGTCACGATGCGCAACAGGGTGATGGCGAAGGACGTCTTGCTGAGCACGCAGCTGATGATGCATATAATCATGCCAATATAGATCAACTTCAGCGCTTCAGGCGTTTTACTGGGGTCATCGATATCGCCAACATGTTTACCGATCACGCCCATCTGGACGCCTCGGGTGGTGAGCGCTGTGTAGACGAGGAGTAGCACCTGTTAGTCAATGATCAGCTATTGAGCAGCGCTAAACTGGAGGAGTAGGGCCACGGACCAGGGCCAGACTGATTACCATGTCATCCCATCCGAATCCTCTATTCAATATCACCTTGCAATACATCCGGAGGGCGACAATAAGAGCCGGGATTAAGACCAGGATCCAGCACACGGCCAGGATGGTCGGACCCTGGTCGTCAACCGGCGTCGACGACATGGCTCGTCAGCAACTTGGGGTACAAAAAAGCATGCAGAGGACGTCAGGAAAGCTTCTAACCGGCTGGGCGTCGCGTAGAAGCTGTCAAGTGCGCCCGGACGTCCAGGGCTACAAATATTAGAGTAAATGTTCGTACTCCGTAGTAGAAGCTGGATTGCTACCCCCGAAGCTTTAGCCCCTGGTGAGTAAAAAGAATAAGAGAAAGGACTATATTTAGGTTAAAACACTGTAGCATAATCGTACTTTTGCCTTCTTTTCCTTTTTCTTTTCTCTTTTTCTTGCTTTTCTTGCTATGTAACATGGGTTGATCCTTTAGGCTTACGTATTTAGAAACTTGGATAACGGCCAAGATTGACATGACCAAACCTCCATGCAACCAGGGTCACTGCCGACTCAAACCGGAACTAAAGTCAACCGCTGCATGTTAGTGGCAAGAATAGAGAAGCATCTGGGTCGTGAAATCTTAGCTGACGAATCGATATTGATCTGAATAATCATCTACGTACTGTGTACGCACATTGCAGGGGGTGATAACCAGAGGAGGCAACACTTCCTGAACAACCGAGTCATGTAAAGAGCCCTTAGGGCACCTATAACATTACCAATAAAAAGAAAAGAGCCAATCCGTATGGCTAGCGAATGTTAGCGGAGTGGATATGACATGGATCAGCATACGTCCAGAGCGTTCTGGCAGCGGGTC
Organism: Aspergillus sergii; assembly: GCA_009193525.1. NCBI lineage: Eukaryota > Fungi > Ascomycota > Eurotiomycetes > Eurotiales > Aspergillaceae > Aspergillus > Aspergillus sergii. The sequence goes on from ML741777.1 coordinate 204,708, forward strand.
GGACCTTTAGTCTTCTCTTTAGCACGCCGACTAGAATACGTCAAGGAGGGCTTGAGCAGAAGTACCGCCAAGCCAACTAATCAACTTCACTATCCTCACTCATGACACAGTGGGCACCGTTAGTGCAGGATGTCTTACTCGATAGCAGGGACTAAGGCCTAGAGGTTTCTCTGTCCATCCAATTGTAATTGTCCACCAGACCATAGCACATCGATTGTAACATTCTGTGTCACTAACGGCATTAAATACTCGCTTGGAACAACGACGTGTGTTTTATCCATGGGACAGCCCTAGGTAGCATCGTACAGAGTGCCCGCTAGTTACACAGGAAGGTATCTAGATTACCCTGTACGACTAGGCGGGTACGCTGTATGCCGATGCAGCTCTTTGTTATACAGGCTACAAATAATCAGCAAGGGAAATACTATTGAGCATGCCCCCAACCCCAAGGCACACGGGGCCGAACTGATGGTGGCGGGGCAAAAAACCTGATACTTCGAGGGTTCTAGATTGGTACGCCGTCATCCCAAGAGTTTACCCCGTTTCTCCTTGAATTCTCCCCGATGTGGAGCTGGTGCACCGTGCTGCAATGGTCCAGGTGTCATATCACCCTCGCCCCCCACATCCTCCTGTTTGACATCAACTATATCTACCTCAGTTGTAGACAGGTCAACAACGGACAGGGAAGTACCTGGAACGCTGCATACCTAGTGCAGGGGCCTGAGGCGATCTATACAATAAAGATGTTATCTATCACCGCGCTGATAATGGACCTTGGGTTGGCAGTCGTCATCCTGGGCGTTTCTCACCTTCTTCGGAACTACCTTTCCTCCCCTTTGAAGGCCTTTCCAGGACCGCTCTGGGCTAGCTTCACCAATCTGTGGAGGCTTCAGGATGTATTCAAGGGGCGATGTGATATAACACATAATCAGCTGCACCGCAAGTATGGAACCGCGGTACGGATGGGTCCTAACGTTCTCAGTCTCTCAGATCCAAGCGTCATCCCTCATGTATTCAATTCGAAGAACCCGTGGATGAAGGTGGGTGTTTCCGACATGCAATGTAAACGATGTATCTCTAACTAGCCCAACAACCAGAGTGATATGTACAATGTGAACGACGTGATTGTCTCCGGAGTGCGCCTGAAGAACCTCTTCTCGCATCAAGATGAGAAATGGCACTCGACCTACATTCGACCAGTGAAGGGGCTCTATTCCATGACCAAGGTTCAGGACATGGAGCCTGGCGTGGATGTAACTATTAACCTGTTCATGGATAAGCTGCGGGAACGATTTGTCCAGAAGGGCCAGCTTTGCGACATGGCAGACTACCTTAATTTTTGTAAGTTCCCGATAATACTCCTTCCATTAACTCCACTGATCCCCGGGTCCCGATAGTTGCATGGGACGTTATGAGTCAAATCACTTTCTCTCAAAACCTGGGCATCCTAGAAGCCGGGTGGGACTACCAAGGCTTCCTGGGCCGATCGAACAAGAGTCTCGACTACTTCGCCTCGGTGAGATCAATCAGTTTCCTTTCTTTGCTTATTGACGCGGCTGACCCTCGCAGATCTCCCAAATGCCGATCTTAGATTTGCTTCTGGACAAAAACCCCATCGTTCGTCTGGGTCCGCCCACCTTTGTGTGGGCCAACATCTTCAGTCTCGAGCAGCTCCAGAAACGCCTGCGCGGTGGAACTCCACCGAGTGGCCACACGGACTTCCTCGATAAGTTCCTGGAGACCAAGAAGAAGTATCCCGAGCTTGTCAATGATAACACGATCGTCACCTATCTTCTGTCCAACACCTTGGCCGGTAGTGATACCACCGGTAGCGCGATGTGCTCCGCGGTGTATCACATCCTGAGGCATCCCCGCGTCCATCGAAAGTTACGTGATGAACTGTATGCGGCAAGGGTCCCCCTTCCAGCCAAGTGGAAAGACCTCCAGGGTCTCACATACCTTGACGCCGTCATGCGGGAGTCTATGCGAGTGAACCCTGGTGTTGGCCTCATGATCGAGCGGATTGTTCCTGAAGGAGGCTTTACTCTTCCCGACGGACGTTTCATCCCCGCAGGGGCTATTGTTGGCATGAACCCCTGGGTGATCAACAAGAACGAGACCATCTTCGGGGCCAATACTGAGGACTTTATCCCAGAACGTTGGCTGCCAAGACCTGGTGAAAGCGACGAAGCCTACCAAGCACGATTTACTAAAATGAAGAGTACTGACTTCACCTTTGGGGCTGGCCCCCGGATGTGTATGGGACGATATCTCTCCCAACTCGAGAGTTATAAACTCATTGCGACTCTCTTCAGCACCTTTGAGGTGAGTGTCCCCTGTATTCCTCGTAAGATTTATCTAATTGAGTATCCTAGATGGAGCTTCCTAGTCTCGATCACACGTGGCATGTCACTAACTCATGGTTTGTGAGACACGAGAGTATTCCTGTCAAGATGAGGGAGCGTACGGACCTGACTGTCAGTGCTTAATGTTGCATACGTGTATGAACTTTTACGGTATTATTGTAGTTAAGATTATATGCTTCTCGGGCTATTGTCCATGAAGGTAAGCACACGTTCTATTTTTACACATCTCATTGCCATTGTGTATGAGATAACTTCTACTGCTTTTTGTTCTTCTCTAAATGACATGTTTGTTCTGTTTCTGTAAAGGCGTATGTTTAATCAGATCCCTATCTAGTCATTCGGTTAGAGACCGCAACCTTCCGGTAGGATAGATAGGGGTCGCCAGCTGGCCACAGCCTTTTGTTTTCTCCATCTCTTAATTAAAATAGATGGTTCGCATCAGGCCATTGTGGGTCAAGCCCCGCACCTGTCAAATGCACGGTGTTATGATATATCAACGGGAATATGAGGCTATGATGCCTGAAGTGGGAGAAGATTTTCATAGCTCCTCCGAAGACACGGTCTCGGCCGACGACTCCCAGGGATCCCCAATGACAAGGGGTCAAGCCTGGAAAAAATACCTTCTCTTCCTGCATTTGGATAGGAGCATGAAGGGGTGGGGAAATGTTGCATTTGTGTGGGGCAGATATTATCGTATAAGACATGCAGTAACTGTGGAGCGCTTCCGGAACAAGGAGGATAACGATTCGAGGCAAACCGTACTTTTGTACCGCTGGATACCAGATGCCTTTCGGTTATGCTGCTATGAGATCAGTCATTTGTCTCCTCCACGGATTCATCCAGCCCAATGGTAACTTTCGTGATAACTCCCGGTGCTCGGATAATGGGCGTTCGCCGATGCTGATCATAGCGACAATAAATTATATAGATTAGCGAGGAGCATCAAACACTATCTTGTCTATTCAGTGACACTCTCAAAGAAGGTCTCCGCTCGTATTTCAATGTGATACTCACTCCTAGCTGGACTTGACACGGGGAGCAATATCCGGCAGGATGAGACTGGTTGCTCAACTATTGTCCTAGCTCTCCGGTCCTCATGTCATGTTAATTAATGCTGTTTCCTACACGATTATACCGCCAATCCCTAGTTCGTCGCATATATAGTCTTTAACGCACGCTCTGGCCACCTCCCACGTGTTGGCCCGTGTACAATATCCAAGCTTTCCTGCAGCAATGAAGCACCATAGCTAGTTCTTTCTGCTTAAATGTTTCGTGATATCTCCCAGCTGCAAGTCCTACAACCAACGGACCTGATTTTCGGTTTACTCGCATGAGATTTCATAGCTTGTGGAGGAGTAATATGAGTCTCAGACGGACTAAATTAGTTTCTCAGTCTAGCGATGTAGCCCACTTTTGGGGCCATAAGCCGGCTTTTTCACTAGGCTGCCTGTCTCATTCTGCACCGACTAGGGCAGCCCCGGACTTCTGAATACTTTCTATAGGACGGTACAGCTGGACGGCAGTTGAGTGTCATGTTTCCCTCCAGCAGCTTCCCTGTCAGCATCAGAACCTTAACCTCGTTTCGCAGCGGCTTTCTTCGCGAGGAAAGGTTATAGGACAACTGCCTTTGCCATCATTTGCAATTCGATTGTGTATGAGTCTTTACCGTCTCAGGGGATGAAGCGTCTATAGGCGGATCGAGCCACAATATGAAACCTCTTACATATACAACTCTGGCTCGGTCGAATTTGATTCTTCTTCGCCCTGATCGTGGTGTCTCAAGGATGGGTGTCTGTTTATTCTGTATACAACTAGACAGCACGGAGGCAAGTATGCATACACTTATCCTTTCGTATCCGTCAATATTAGGCATATCAGACTAACTTCGTTGCAGGGTGCTTCTTATAGGCATTGCGATATTGGTACCATGCAGCATTATCCCATGCTACCAAAGGTATTTTCTGGACACAGGGAAAAGGCCAACATCGGATTGGTCTCCAGGAAAATTCTCTAACTTCGCCACCACACTCAGCCGGAGTTCTTCGCTCATACTTGAGCAGGAGAGTTTTCACTTACTCGCAATCAATCCAAAGCCGACAGTCTCATAGCTTCCCCGTGAACTACACGATGAGCATGGTGAAGCCGTATGTCCTTCCATGGCGAGAACTCCATCCTCTTCATGGGTGCTGGCTTTTCATCTTGCGACCAATATGAGTTACATCTCTGGAGGTGTTGGAGCCGATCCATGGAAAGAGCTCCATTAGTTGTTGGGATGATTTTCCAAACATCGCCATACCAATACTACCCAGGAGATATCCACATCCGCAGCTTTATATGCGTGACACAGAACTGGATCGGTCGGTCGGAGTGTAACTTGATAAAGGATGCACCGGAACGGCGGCGACATGAACCAGTTTCCCCAGGATGGCATATTCCATCTTCAGCTTCACACTGTAAAACATCGCTTTCAGGGATACGTGGAGTCGAAAGAAGCCGGCATATTGCATGCCCACTACCACCGCGTCCATGCTGATCATGACGAAGTTGATGACCAGGAGATGGATCAGGATGCCTTTATATTGGCCCCGGGGCATGAGTTTCAGCATTTCGACTGCGGCCCAAGCATAAATGACTGATAACACGATCTCTTGCACTGAGAAGGCCACGAGCTGAATCCGTTCGAAGATATCAAAGGCCGGATTGAACTGGTCTTGGTGGTTGGAATGAGCGCCGAACTCAAGGACCGACGCCGGAACATGAAAGAGAATGGCGTCCACGATGATCATGACCAACGTCCAGCGCAATATCCTGCGACTGTGAACGACGAGATGCAGTCGAGACCAGAGAACCATGGATTGGCCGGTGACCATGCCCCACCAGCCTACAACCTCGAGTGCGACCGAGAAATAACTGGGGAATATTTTAAAAATGATCAGCGCATAGCCCAGTGCAAAGGGAATGATGCTGATGGAGGCTATGACCAGGCTCCAAAAATAGACTCCCCCATATCGTTTAAACGTTGTGAAACACAGGACGACAAGTTCGATGGAATTACACCATGCGATGGCGATGAACGTCGCCACGACGCATTCCAGAGCAATCTCGCGACTGGACTCGCCGCGAAAAGGGTCATAGTGATTGGTCTTTGAACTGACAGACATCAGGGCATGATGCTCTGCCGGGAACCCCCTCTTAGACTGCTACCGACATACAGCCACAGCAAGAGCCAGCGACGAGCAACGATGAAAAATATGAGACAAAAGATTTGTTTTCCGGATTTAAGCTGAAGCTCCGAAATGAACGCGTCTGTCTTGGCGTCCGGCTAAACTTGGCCCCTGAAATTTGAATTTAAATGATACTACTTGACTAGGGTCCGGTTGGGACCGCGGCTGTCATCGGAAGGATTCGAAAGGACGGAGACTTCCTTTCCTTTAACTTTTCGACAGCTTGGCAAAGGTTGCATGCTTACTCCGTACTACAGGCACGTTCTGGCGCTCCATGGGGAGAACGGGACTGGATTCTGGAGTCGCTGGACCAGAGTAACCGGGGATCCAGTTTAACCTTATCGGAGACTCTGGAAATAACAACGTCATTTCTATCAGGAAAGGATCTTCATCCGGGTTGCCACCGTGCTCAAATTTCACCCATGGCACGTAGAATCTATCACTCATTGGTATAGAAGTATGGCCGTTTCAAGGAGGATCTTGCCAAGACATGATGGGTGTCCGTGGTGGTGGACTGCTGTATATACTTGTCCGTATAGCAGAACGACCTGATAAAGCACAAATGATCTATACCGTCCTTGTGCGTATGGTGTGGTTGCTTGATGCCAGTACATACATTAGAGGACACCAAGGCCCCTATGTCAGCGACCAGTACATTACATATTCTTGAAGCCTTAGCTAGCTATGTACCCTTAGAACGAATTTGAGTTTATGCGAACATCTATATACATTGCCAGCTAGTGAACAACAGTCGATTCCACTGTCCAGGTTGTGAATCGAGGCGCCCCATGAAGATCCGGTGATTCAATAGCAACCCGTTTCTCTGACTTCCCAGAATTCTCTTCGAACATCTGGTCGACGGTTGTGTTCTTATTCCATGAAGACGGATCCCCAAACCGATCTGCAACCAGGCCAGCGATGCTCATTCGGGCTTGAATATCAGGGATCTTATGTCGAACAGCCACCATGGCGAGCACGGTGAAGATCAAACCACAGAGCACATATAAGAGACAGACCGCGACTAACGTGATGAGCGGAGCCTTCGGGAGCCGCGCCACGAGGAATGACTCTCGATCCTGTGCCGCTAGTGCCGGTCGTGCATCGACCGCGTCGGCTCCTAGAGCGATAGTGACTTTACTAAAGGCCTCGGCGATCTTGTCGACAAATACCTGCGCTGAGCCACTCAAAATGGCTGCTCCCGCCGTCTGCTCGATCGTGGGATACCAGTTGTTAAGGTGGGAAATACTCGTTTGCCAGACATTGCTGGTAGAGGTGTTGCTAATAGTAGGCACAAAACGAGTGATGGTGTTGTTCACTCGATCGTACTCAATGTCGTAGATCGTCGTGTTACAACCCAAAATGAACGCATATGGACCGTGAAGGCTCTTGACAAACTCGGTTGAGTTCGGTGCTTCTCCGCCGGCCAGACTCATGATGTCGGCTGCCGCAAAGTAGTATGGGTTGCCCACACCCTTGTTGTACATACTCTGGCTCATGTCTTCGGCCATGCTATCGTTAGTGAAGAATGCCGTTTTCAAGCCAGTTTGAGTGAAACTTCCGGCGAAGTCACTGGAGCAGTTGTAAGTGACGATTGAAGCGTTGTTTTGCAATTTACACTTGGTCGATATCAGTTCACATTGTGTTCGCGCTCCGTAGGTCTTGGCTGTATAGTCTCGGTTGGACAGTGATACCCCTTCCGGTGCTTGCAGAAAGGTGTACTTGTTCGCCTGGGAGTCGGTATATGTCGAGACGGTCGCCTGGTCGGACATGTCGTTCAAAACTCCGAGTGAGGTTGTTCCGTTTCTCAGGAAGCTGCCGGTAACCGCTAGTGAAACGCTACATAAGATCTGCTCTCCGCTCTGCGCCGCCACCGAGTTGTTGCTCGTCAGACATTCGGGTATCAGTCCAAAACCATAGTTTGTCTGGTTGGTGACCGGCACAACTTGAGTGAATTCCACGGTGGTGGTGGTAAGATGCAGCCAGGTGTCCCCTAGGGCAACGAGCAGCCTCTCCGGATGTCAGACCATCTCCAGTAACCTTCAGTGGGTGAGAAGGACTTACCCAAGCAGTGTTGCGAGTAAGGCAATCGATGAAGCGGCGGTCAAGGGAGGTGTCAGCGGTGCACGCTTCTTTCTCCATGAAACGAGATAGACGATCCAACTCCAGATCGCACCAAGAGTGCTTCCATCCAGAAACTTCAAGGTCAGTGCCAACTGGTATGGAGTTGGCAGGCGAGTCACACGAGAACTCTGAATATCCTGGAAGAATCGACGTGCTATGGGAAATGAGGCGAGGGTTAACATGAACCCAGACAGCATCGTCGCCACAGAGCTCGCCCAGGAAGCTAAGAACAGGAGAATGCTGGAGTTCATATTGACATAAAGCGCGTTTCCATCGTCCTTCGCCGCAGACGTGCGGAGGCTCTCAAACGGGGCATCTCCATGGCTCACACGATACTTGAAAACTAGCACCAGGAACGCCACCGTCAATGCGAGGATGGGGATAGTGACCACGAAAGAACTCCAGGTAATTAGCACCGCATGGTTTGTATTCCTTGAAGATGAAGCACCACTGTCACTTGGGGAACTGCCTAATGGAATCGAAGCGCCCTCAACCGGCGTCTTGCGGTCTGTTTTCGCCATGAGAAGGAGAATAGATCACTGAGGTGTAGATGAGGGAAGTGTATACGCGGACGAAGATAGGATCCCGGGGCCCCGTACTGATTTTATTGCAAGAGCCCAACGAGCCCGACGTCTCGACGCGTGAGCAAAGGGGGGAAGAAGTAGTATCCTAGCGCTTCTTGTTGTGTTGGTCATTTTTGAGGCTGATGTGGGGGCCAAAGTGGTATCTTGACTTTATTTGAGGCTATGTTGGTTATTAATTCGTATTGATGGATTCCTCACAACTTAATCCAAAGCTTCTTGACTCCGCCACGCCAGTAAAATCAGTTCATTGCATTCCTAGGCTCGCTTAGCACTGTACGCCTGAAACCCTGAAGGATGCAGCCCAACAAGGGACTCTGAATAGTCGGAAATCACAACCCTAAGTGGTGGGAAGAATCCTGACGCGCCCCACGGCCCCAGTCTGCCTTTTCAACGCTTACGATTCAGCCAATAACAACTTCTGACCATAGCGCTAATGTATTATTAGGCCAAGCTTTAATAGGCTTAAAAAGGCTTCAAGGCAGAATGGTAATTTCCCCTGTGCTGCATGACTGGAAGAGAAAATGTCCGGGCGTAGTGAGAGACTATGATACAAATCAGAAAAGACTTATTCCACCACCTCAAACTTCACGGATTTATCAGTCCCAAAGGTGTCCTTCCAACTATCCCATAGCCTCTCCAATTCTGTCATGTATTGTTGGTGTAACTGATCGATATATTTCTCGTCCGGGTCCCATCGTTGTTGAGTGACGGGAATGGGATTGCCCACGACCACATTCAATGGCTTACGATAAGGGCAGAAGATGTTAAATCGACCAATGGAAAATGCCACTTTGTGTCCAACGAACCATTCCCACACTCGCGCAGCGATACTGAGCACAGATTTGGATTTGACGTCCACGCGGTCGAAGATCTCATTCTCCCCAAACGCAACCACCGGCACGATGTCGGCGCCAGTTTGCACGGCGACTCGGATAAAACCCTTGCGGATTTTGATCACGACCTCCATGGTGCCTGGTCGAGCGACGTTGTATTCACGACTCCCTCCCACAGTAATTGTAATGGCACGGCCCATTCCCCGACCGTCATGACCTCCCCGTGTTAGATGCCTGATGCATGATTTGCGTGAGACGCCACTAAGCCCAGCAGAAAGAAGATATTCTCGAAGTAGTGGTTGGTAGAATACACTATCCTTCATCAACAGGGTATTGGTGATCCCGGGGAAGAGTTGGGAGAATCCGGCCACGTCTGCGGCGAATGCGCCTACAGCTCCTCGAATAGCGACACCATGGGGATGGTAGCCGAAAATATACTTCTTTTGCGGTGAAAGAGATGTTGAACGATAGAGCCGCAGGGGGAAGTAAGATACATATGTCTTCCAGATCCAAGAAGTACGGAAGCTATTGTTCCGCAGAGAAAGCGTCCCCTTTTCGTGTGCTTCGGCGAAATACTTGATATAGATGAGGTAAACCAGAACCAGGAATCGCAAACGAGGGACCAGTAGAAGTGAATATCCAAGCAAAGGTAGGATGGACCAAGTGTTACAAAGTGCAGTCATCAGTACTGCCTCTGCAAGGTCACTCAAAAAGGGCCTATCGCTCATGGGTCAGTTAGAACCGGAATGAACAGCAGTGGTGATACGGTTGGGGAGATATACTTCGCCGTTGGCTTGCCTTCCGGCTGAGGCAACTGGACTGACTGGAGAACCATTCCTGAACGGTTTCGGATCTCACTGAGCTGACACTGAGAATCATTCATCTTCACATCCGGCATGTGCATGGCCATCAGGTCCGGGTTGCGCGCCAACTCGACAATCTTTTCCGCACCTGCCACACGCCCTTCCTTTTTCTGACATAGCTTGGCAAGGTCAAGCGCTTTTTCTTTATATGAGCGATCGCTCATGACCTTTAAGAGTGCTTTACTTAACTCTCGGCCATTGATATTCGGAGCTCGGGTTTTGTTGCCGTACACCCCAATTCCAAGCCACTCCGCTCGGGCAGCGTTCTCATAGCAATCCTGCCAGGCTGGTAGAACCACATGGGGGACGCCATTCCTATACCTGTGAGCTGCTACCCTGTCTGGTGAGTAAGTGAAGGAGGACTTACTGGATAGCCTCGTACCACGAGTTCGCTCCACCGTGGTGAACGGAGCAGACAATCTGCCCCGTTTGAAGCATGGCCATGGGCTCAACGGAGAACCATGGGTGGATCCGAATGCGATCGGCTTCAGTCTCCTGTCTCAGCGGCTCGATGGACCGGCTGTATACATCATCCTCATCGTGGGGATGTTTGGGGAGCTTCCACAGAATTTGGATCTTCTCACCCTTCCAAGAGTCAATGAAAAGCTTGAGACCTATCGCAATGTTCTCTGCAACCTTGGGGTCGGGCGCATAAAGCGTCCCAAGATTAACCAGAATCGTTGGCGCTTTTCGCAGCCAACTTGCCAATTCGGGGTCCTGCTTGTGAACCGAAGCCGTGGGGAGTAAAATCGGTCCACAGGGAAGGATATTATCGGGCACATCCATGGGCCAGTCCAACTCTTTCAACGCCGGAGAAAGATGGAACCGATCGGGCCTCCAGGCATCAGCAAAAGGAAACCGACCGTGGATCTTGTGCCGAATCCTCCACTCGCGAATCTCACGTCGCCGCCCACTTCCATGGTACATCTTCGCTGTTTTGACCACAGCAAGAGCATTGAGTGGGACTAAATGCCATGGAAGAGGGTATGGAAATCCTGTTCCCGGCCTGGTTGGTAGTCAGTGGCTGCAGCTTCTGGAGTAATAAGGGCATTACTTACAAGGGATACTTCCACAACGCAGCAGATTGTGGCTGCAATCCAAGAACAATATGAGTGAGAGACGTAGTATTGATCAAAATCGCCGTGTACCCCGTGTTATACGCAGCATCTCTTCCTTGTAGGAAGAAGAAGTCGGCCGCGATGACTGACGGCTGAATGGTCTTGATTATCTCCACGCAACAGTTGTAGATATCTACATATTCCTCTTCCGTCCAACCCCAGATGTCTTCGCACAGAGACTGGAACCCAAGTACCGCTCCATGGTATCCAGGAGGATGGAAAGCGCCTCGCTTCCCAGTGCGGATAAAGACATCTGTATTCGAAGGTCCTCTAATAGGATGGAAGTGAATGCGCGACCGGAATGAACCATCGTACGCGGAGGCATTGTCAGCCAAGAGCTTGTCAATGCGTCGCTCAAGGGCAGGGAAAGAGCCAATATGCACATCCACATCTCCTCGCACCAGCAGCTCGTGCGTAATTGCCAGAATAATGTTTGTTTGGCCATGCTCGCTATTTGCGAGAAACAGCACACTTGTGCGCTGATTACTAGCCATCATGAGAGAAAGACGACGAGTGTAGAAGGTCAGTTAGGATTTCCAGATAATACATGAGGATGCAACACCGGCGTACAGGAGAGAAGACATACGACCCTGAGACAGATGATCATATATAATAAATCCTTAACACATACAGGGGAAATCCAAAACGTTGTTTGAGATTAGGGTTAATTGCCAAGTCCCAGGTCCAATTGACTCAAAACTAAGGTCAGGGCTACTTGACGTCGATCGCTATGTCCGGAACACCAAATTTGGGCCCTAACTTCCTTCTGGTTTCTGAGTCCACCAGCCCAAACATCGGGATTCCTTGCCAAGAATCAAGCTTGACCTAGATCTTTCTGGTGAGACTCAGTCCTTTGGAACATAATATGATTCCAAATCGTATGATGATCCTCGAGTTGATTCGAGCACATCTAGCTAAACTTTATCAGCCTGGGGGCAACAAGTTGATCACGAAAGAAAGCAAAAACTTGAAAAAATAAAAAAAAATCAAAAAAAGAACCGGCTCGTATAGATCGTATAGCCAATTAGCCGGCTCTGAAGATTTGTATATTGTTGTGGGATAGATAAGGACCGCTATATCACCTTCACGTAGGTCTCATGTTCTCCAAGTCTTCCGACCAAGTCTCTCGTTCGCGCAAAGGCTAGTTGTAGCTTGTTCATATCAAATATCCTACAGTTTCACTCGTTGGCTAGAGACCTCAAAATGGTGTTTGTTGCTTTGTATCTGCCTTCTGGGCAAATGCCCGAGGGCTACTCCCCTTCGATGATATCCTACCCGACCCTGGTGGTCGTGCTTGTATGTTGAGGTCCATGAATTTCGTGACAACTGTGATAAAGGCTCTACAGTTTGACTGACCGGCGCAGTTCATTTTTCTCGTTATTCTCTTTGTGCAAGTCCAGCCAAAAGGGCCAACCATCAAGGGCGTTCCGGGACCGTTCCTTGATATTTTCTGCTGCGGTGTATGAGTTGCCAGATCAAATGAGGGGATCTGAAGGATTCGATGCTAATCTATACAGATCGCAACCAAATTGGCTTTCATATCAGGACGGAGTGCACATCAGTTCCATGCGCTGCATGAGTCATATGGTAAGAGACAGAGATATGCGGCCTTCGACACAACGCTAATTGCTGTACAGGTAAAATTGCTCGATTTGCCCCCGGCCAAGCGACGACCAACACGATCAAAGCTTTGCGTAACATCTACGGCTCTGGTACTGGCAAGGGCTCTGCATTTCTTAAAACTGGCTTCTACAAGAGTATCTCGCGGCGCAATATCTTCACGGCCTCTGATCCTATCTATCATTCGTCTGTCCGTAAGCTCTTTGGGCCTTCAATGACACCAGGGAGTATGGAAGCACATGCTGGAGTGGTTCGTGAATGTACCCTGCGACTGCACGACGTGATTAACTCGAAGTTGGAGAGCAATACCACTCTTTCTCTCAATGAGCTACTCTACTGCCACTCCGTCGATACGGTGTCTGAAGTCCTACTTGGAAAGCCCCTCGGCTGCTTGAAGCGAGGCAAGCCGTACTTTTGGACCGCACAGTTGCCTCGTATCTTCTACTGGGCCACCATCAGAGATCAATTCGATGGATCAGGAGTCCCGACGGTGATGAAATGGCTTCTGCGTCGTTTCCTACGCAAAGGCATTCGTCTTCGCAGCGAAGAGGCCCGCATGCGACTGATCCATGAGTAAGTGCTCCCCACACTACCATGCTGTCCCCGTATGTCTTACGCTATGACAGACAATTAAAAGCGTCCCACACCCGCCGCGATATAATGGTCGAAGTAATGGAGAGGGCGGAGACCAGTGGCTTGCCCGAGTCTGAGATTGCAGAAAATTTCTCAGCCATCATGTTAGCAGGATTTCACACCACACAAAACGCGTTGTGTGCCGTTATCTTTTTCGTTCTGACCCACCCTGAAGCCCACGCCAAGTTGGTCCGTGAACTGCAGGGCGTCTTCCATTCAGCAGACGACATCTCAGGAGACGTTGTTCAACAGCTGCCGTACCTCAATGCAGTCATCACAGAGGCTTTGAGACTCTACCCTCCTGTGCCGCTAGGGGGCCCGCGAGTTTCACCTGGAGCCTATGTGGATGGAGTCTACATCCCGGCCGGGGTAAGTTTTCTGACAGATCGCTGTATGATGTGGACCCGACTAACGCCCGGCGGGGATTCAATTTATCACAGACGGAGATCTGCACATCACTGTTCGCGCTGCATCACAATCCCGAATATTTCAACGAACCTTACGAATTTATTCCCGAGCGATGGACAGAGCCCGGATCCAGGGACAAAAAAGAGGCTGTCCAGCCGTTCCTGGTGGGTAGTCGGGCCTGCATCGCAAAATACTTTGCCAAGCAGATGATGCAAATAACCCTAGCGGGGTTCTTTTTAGATTATGAAGCTGAATGCGTGGGAACGGTCAAGGACTGGCAGCGAGAGAGTCGCTGCTATGCTTTCTGGGAATTGCCGGACCTGAAGGTGAAACTTCGTCAACGACGGCAGGCCTAAGTTTCGACTGTTTCGCCCTGTTTCTCTCTATTTCTAGTTTCGTTTTTGGATCTGTCATATTTTAACCATATATCCTGACTCTATTATACCTCCTTGGTTTTTCTTTTATGTTTGACATGGGTTCCAGACTTATGCCTAATGTTTTGTTGTAAAATCAAATATATTGTATCCTCGGGAGAGTGCTGTTAGGGCAGTCGAAGTCCCATGATTGCTGTTCTCACTTCCATACATCATCCAATTGCCTAGTACACGGCTCTTGTTCCCACTGATAAGATTAAATTATGATTAATATTTCGCACGAGTTTAAGTGGAAAAGCTTAATGGGAACTAAGTCAAACGCCCTATATTTCAGACCTCGGACGGCAGGAATGGACGTTCTCTTTTCCCGGACCCAAATTTGAGACATGGCTGTTAAGCTTCCCAACACACCCAAACAGTCTCAAATTCCAGCACTGGTGTGTTCTCTAAGCCGAGGTGACTATGCTTGTTTACCCTGGAATTGAGTTCATTTCCATTAATAGCAAACAGGTCATACTACCGGTTCCTGACGATCATAGCCTCAACGCCCGACGTTATTACCGAGGGTGATCTGTGCATGCTCTGAAACATGGGATCGCAAGATGGCATATCATACCGAATAATGGGCCGCACGTTGCTCACGGAAGCTACTTGTAGGGCGATGAAACACCGGACGCTCCACGTGCCAGTCCACATACCTAAATTCTGGCTTTCGAACAAGAAAGTTGGCGGGATGTCTTACCTATACGAGAATCCGACGTGTTTACGGTGGCAAGGAAGGAAAATCGCAATCTATCTGATGAACCCAAGATTAGGGCACTGTTCACCCGAGGATACCCCGTAGCTTGCCATCGCATATCGGGACTTGAACCCCATCCAGGGCTCACCCGGGGGATGATGTGATGAGATAGCCCGACAAACAATGTCAGGAATTGCGCTCTGACCCTGGACCCCTTACTATCCCCACTCAGGAAAGCATTTGCAAGATTGACTGTCGATTGGTAATAGTGGTGGGGTGGCTAAGAAGTGCGTATGAGAGTGGAAGACGTGGGGAGGGCGGCAAAAACCCTAGAGGCTGCTGCATTACCATAAGGTTTCTCGACACGCTTGCAAAGCAACCGCGTAACGATCGCTTGTGCTGGTAGTACGTTGATGTTGGAAATGAAATGGCCGCCTGTCATTACATCAGATGTGAAGATTGGGAGTCATTCGCACCATGAAGTCCGACAAGGATATACTGATGAAGCCGCTCCCAAAGGTGGAGTCCATGCACTCATCTCGCTATCAGGCATTACCACTGACTCATTGATCCAAGCAGTCTCCTGGGACTGGCAGTACGGCTACGGGTCTCTCTGTCTCGCACGCTGAAGAGGTCCTCGATAGACAGCTCCATACGCCGGTGTCGCAAATCGGCTTTTTTGGTATCTATCGATATGCGACTCGATGTGATGTCGCCATTCTCTTCGGCAGTGCGCTTGCTGCGATCGCAGGCGGTGCAGCACTACCTCTCTTCACGGTAAGTGATACCTCGATTTAAAGTAATCGCCGGCTCCTAAGCACAAAGACTAAGTAATTATGACAGGTCCTATTTGGCAGGTTGACGTCGACCTTTCAAGACATCGCTACCCATCGAATTACTTACGATCACTTCCATCACGAGCTGACCAAGAATGTGGTCTACTTCATATACTTGGGTGCTTCTGAGTTCGTCGCGATTTATTTAGCGACCGTCGGCTTCATCTATACTGGCGATCATGTCGTGCAGCAGATTCGGGTGGAATACTTCCAGGCCATCTTAAGGCAAAATATCGCCTTCTTCGACACTCTTGGTGCTGGGGAGATCACAACGAGGATCACCGCCGATACGAACTTGATTCAAGACGGTATTTCCGAAAAGGTCGGCCTAGCCTTGACCGGGCTTTCGACGTTCGTGACGGCGTTCATCATCGCCTACATAAAGAACTGGAAGCTGGCGCTGATCTGTAGCGCCAGTTTACTCGCATTGCTCTTGACCATGGGCGGTTGCTCCACCCTCATGCTCATCTTTAGCAAGAAGGCATTGGAATGCCAGGGTCGTGGCGCCAGTATGGCGGAGGATATCCTTGACTCCATCCGGACCGTCGCAGCGTTCAATGCTCAGGAAACACTGGCACGGAAATACGAATCGCATCTCAAGGATGCCGAAGGGCCCGGAATGAAGTCAAAAGTAATCTTCGCCATCATGGTTGGGGCATTACTGTGCATCATGTATCTCAATTATGGACTTGGCTTCTGGATGGGGTCTCGCTTCCTCGTCGAAGGGATCAGTAACATCAAAGCCGGGGATGTGCTGACCATCATGATGGCCATCATCCTAGGTTCCTATAATCTAGGGAATGTGGCCCCCAATGGGCAAGCGCTGTCGAACGCTGTGGCGGCAGCATCAAAGCTGTATAGCACCATCGATCGTCAGTCCCCCTTAGATGCGCTGTCCGACCAGGGAAGGACGCTGGAGTTTGTCCGAGGAAATATTGTACTCCAGAACATCCGGCACGTTTATCCCTCGCGACCCGAGGTCACTGTTGCCCATGACCTAAGTTGCTACATCCCGGCCGGTAAGACGACTGCCTTCGTGGGTCCCTCAGGGTCCGGCAAAAGTACCATCATCAGCTTGCTTGAACGGTTCTATGACCCGGTCGCGGGGACCATCATGCTCGACGGCCATGATATCCAGACATTGAATCTCCGATGGCTGCGACAGCAAATGTCGCTTGTGTCGCAGGAGCCGAGACTCTTCGCCACCACAATCGCGGAGAATATCCGATATGGGATCATTGGTTCTCGATTCGAAAAGGAATCGACGTACGAGATCCGAAAGCGAGTCGAAGCAGCAGCTCGAATGGCAAATGCGCATGACTTTATTATGGCGCTTCCGAATGGTTATGATACAAATATCGAGAGCTTTTCACTGTCTGGAGGGCAGAAGCAGCGCATTGCTATTGCCAGAGCTATCATAAAAGACCCTAAGATCCTGCTCTTAGACGAAGCAACATCTGCTTTGGACACAAAATCCGAAAAACTCGTTCAGGCGGCGCTTGACAAGGCATCTAAGGGTAGAACGACCATTGTCATCGCTCATCGGCTGTCCACGATCCAGGAGGCATACAACATCATTGCTCTTGCCAATGGACAGATTGTTGAGCAAGGGCCACATGAGCATTTGATGGATCGGCGGGGGATCTATTACGACATGGTGGAAGCGCAGCAAATCAAGAAGCGGTACTCGAGATACTCCAAGAGATATTCCCAGCTATTGACGAACTTGTCCCCTAATCATAACCCAATGACCTTCTTCTTCGACAAGGACTACCCGGGCGATGACCACTCCGATCTTCACAGCGTACTCAGTGATGATGCATCCGATATTGGATTGCACACTGGGGAGAAACAGCGGCCAGTGTCAAGAATGTCACTATCTCATCTCATGCAGCCGGCCAAGGAAGAGGCATATTCTTTCTGGACTTTGTTCAAGTTCCTTGCCTCGTTCAACCGACCCGAGTGGCCGTTTTTATTACTAGGTCTCTGCGCATCTATACTGGCAGGGGGGATCCAACCATCGCAGGCTGTGCTGTTTGCGAAGGCTGTCAGCACCCTCAGCCTTCCCCCCTTTGAATATCCGAAGCTCCGGCACGATGCCAACTTCTGGTGCCTCATGTTTCTCATGATTGGCATTGTGTCGCTTGTTTTGTACAGTGTGCAAGGAACCCTATTTGCATATAGTTCCGAAAAGATGGTCTACCGGGCCCGCAGTCAAGCATTCCGGGTGATGCTACACCAGGATATCTCTTTTTTCGATCAACAGGAGAACACGACAGGCGCATTAACAGCCACTCTGAGCGCGGGGACGAAAGAACTAACTGGCATTAGTGGCGTCACATTAGGGACTATCTTGATTGTCTCTGTGAATCTTGTGGCTTCCTTGGGGGTAGCCCTTGTAATAGGCTGGAAGTTGGCACTAGTGTGCATCTCCGCGGTTCCAGCCCTGCTGATGTGTGGATTTGTTCGCGTTTGGATGTTGGAGCGGTTCCAACGAAGGGCCAAGAAAGCATATCAAGAATCAGCTAGTTCTGCTTGTGAGGCAGCCTCTGCCATTCGTACGGTCGTCTCCCTGACCATGGAGAAGGAGGCTTTGCAATCCTATCAAGCACAGCTCCGTCGGCAGCTCAAGAGTGATATACTCCCCATTGTTAAATCATCCTTACTCTACGCCAGCTCGCAGGCGTTGCCTTTCTTCTGCATGGCGTTGGGGTTCTGGTATGGCGGGTCTTTACTTGGTCATGGAGAATATTCCCTCTTTCAATTTTACGTTTGTTTCAGCGAAGTGATCTTTGGGGCCCAAGCCGCTGGAACGGTTTTCTCTCATGCCCCGGACATGGGAAAGGCGAAGCACGCTGCCCGTGAGTTTAAACGTCTGTTCAGCAGCGACACAATGCATGCTTCTCGGGGCAAAGGAATTCCAGTTACGTCCATGCGAGGGCTGGTTGAGTTCCGCGATGTCTCCTTTCGATATCCCAGTCGCTTGGAACAACCAATCCTTCGCCACTTGAACCTGACCATCAAGCCAGGGCAATTTGTTGCACTAGTGGGTGCGAGTGGAAGCGGCAAGAGCACTGCCATTGCGTTGCTTGAGAGGTTCTACGATCCCCTCAAAGGTGGTGTTTACGTAGATGGAAAGAATATTATCACTCTCGAGATGTCTTCCTATCGCAGTCACTTGGCTCTCATTAGTCAAGAACCGACTTTGTTCCAAGGGACCATCCGAGAGAACATCCTGCTAGGGAGCAGCACACCTGATGTCACAGATGATTTCCTCATTAAAGCCTGCAAGGAGGCAAACATATATGACTTCATATTATCATTGCCGTAAGCTTTTCCACATCATGCCTTTCAGTACGGAGGCGGAGATATACTAACAGTTTGCAGGCAAGGCTTCAACACCATTGTTGGCAATAAGGGAGGCATGCTCTCCGGTGGCCAGAAGCAGCGCATTGCCATCGCTCGGGCCCTTATTCGGAATCCAAAAATCCTCCTGTTGGACGAGGCTACGTCTGCACTAGATTCTGAGTCGGAAAAGGTCGTCCAGGCAGCATTAGATGCCGCTGCGCGGGGACGCACAACAATCGCAGTTGCTCACCGGCTGAGCACCATCCAGCGGGCAGATCTAATATACGTTCTAGATCAAGGGGAGGTCGTTGAATCAGGTACACACCGGGAACTTCTCCGGAAGAAGGGACGCTACTACGAACTCGTTCATCTACAGAATCCGGATGCCACGGGTAGAAAGTAGGGATATTGCGACATTATGTGCTGTATGTAAGGAGGGCAGGATTCCAGATTCTTACTCATTCTTATTGATCCTTTTTGGCGGCGTCTAGGAGCTCAACCTTTTATCTTTTTCACTTGTTCTTATGGGATATGGCTGGTTTCTTTTGATTGACAGCGCAAGGTATTGCTAAGCATTGTATTAGTATCGGTATTGGCAGTCACTATCACCTTTCATGTAATAATACGAATTTCATTGCTTAGTTATATGGCGCCAGTCTCAGCACTTACAGCGCAAAGTTCAGAGAGTCCCTTCCTCGGCCATTCGTCTCAATGCTCGGATAGTTCCTTGCACGGAGGATATGGCAATTCTCATATGTTCATCTTTAGCCTTTTCTGCCTCACTCGTCCCGGGCTCGATATCAGCCAATTTCCAGTCGTAGGTAAACGTAAGGTAAAGATTCTGATCATGTCCGATCGATACGATATTCTCCACTACTGATCCTCCCGGTAGTGTGAAATAAGTCTGTTATCTCATTAGGCCATGGCGGATAATCATTAAAATAGACACTAAGTATCTCGGCGCCTTACCCTGACTGGCGCATGTAGTTGGCATTCTTCTCTGACCCATTTTCCAGCCATCGGGGATTCGTGGAGACTGGCCGCAACATGAGCCTCCCTTACGATGTAGGTTCCATCGTCCCGTTCCTCGAGAATCCGGGAATCATCCAAAGATGGGATAAAGTCCTGCGGATGCCGGGCTTTCAGTTTCAACCCGTTCCAGACTTGCTCTTGGGTAAGGACTGGTATGGAGAGATCGGAGCTATTATTCACTGGTTCCGTGTAAGCGATATTGAGGGTGAGCATTGTCGATGTATATGAACATAAAGACGTAGAGAGGTAGTATAGGACTGAGTCTAGATCAGCATGCAAGCATTAGAGCTTAGTATTTATCACTTCTACAGGTTAGGAACGGACGCTGCAGCAACTCGGCCTCCGACAACAGCCGAACACCGAATGGGTGGAGAGTGTGAGTAGTCATTAGTAAGGTCTCAAGGGACTGTTTTTCTGCGTGATTCAATACTTCTAGATTGGTTGGGGAGGTAAACCAGGTGTAACTTCCATTGACTAGCTGAGCGATACTGAGGATTATATCGCGTGTTTGCCCCATAACGTGGCCAAGGGGCGAAAAAGGATCACACTCGGGGCAAAGGTCATACATACATCATGGAGCATGCCTCTTCGTCTTAAACCATTCGGATGTCCCCGGAAATATTATCCAGGTCCCGTGTTCTCCAGCCATGAGGTTTGCAAACGGCGAAGATCGTGCTGCCAATCCTTGGGCACACAGGCAACTTACCATTCTTGTTGAATTAAGCTACCGTTCAAACGAACCCTTTATAATCAGTATCGTAATTTATGTCATAGGTACGTGCCCATCACCCTTTTTGATTGCCTTCTTCTCCTGCTTGGCTTGTCCGTTATTTAAGCTTTAAGCCCTTCGTAGCTGCACTGAGCACTCTCTCAATTATCAAGACTTCACTTCATGGCTAAGAACAATATGATGAGCTAGAAAAATGATGGGGTGCTGCTCGTCTCTTCATACTTGCTTCTGTCGGCCAAGTCTTGAGCGTAAGGCTTGGCTGCCTACAGCCATACATGACCCGATGGGGTTTGTTCTTTTGTTATCTTCGAGGTGGTAGCCAAGAAAAGCCAGCGCCTCTCTCATATTCGATCATTTTGAGTCAGCATGTAGACTTTGGCGTTCATGGATAACTCTATAGTCAAGAAGCGTGTTATTCAGGGGAGCGGCGATACTAAACCTTGTCCCAATATGATATAGTCCACGGAGGTATGTTGTACATTAACTGGTAAAAATAAGCGATCAGACCGCCAGTGATGACATTACTACTTCTGCTCAAGAGCTTCTTATGAAGCATCTTATAAAATGACCTGATGGTGACGTGGAGACGTTGACCGATGAGCTCAACCATGGTTAAGACACGTCTTGTTGGGGACCAACCATTGGTTCGCGTAGATCCACTACTATGCTTCTTAGATGATTTATATACAGTCACTGGTACAGTAATTGTGAGCTCAAAGGAAAGAATCTAACTTAAAACATTTCTGTCTATACTCTCTCGACCTTTACAATGGCAGGTTCTACCGCTGTCACACCAATTCGAAACAGCACTACTCGGTATAAGGAAGAGTGTATGCTTCACCATACACTCCTCCAAAAGCCCATTGAGGAAAAAAAAGCCAATGATAGGGTGCAAATGTTGCCGGCTTTAGTGTTTGGCAAAAAGCCAGTGAGACC
This sequence comes from Aspergillus sergii, assembly GCA_009193525.1. Taxonomy (NCBI): domain Eukaryota; kingdom Fungi; phylum Ascomycota; class Eurotiomycetes; order Eurotiales; family Aspergillaceae; genus Aspergillus; species Aspergillus sergii. The sequence goes on from ML741777.1 coordinate 226,473, forward strand.
AACTGTCGATCTTCGCCAGCAGGACACTAAGACCGCTACCTTTTGGCCTTACGGGAATTCTTACCATGGCAGACACATTCCTTCCTCCGAGTGTAAATCTGATGAATTCCTACGGTCGAAGCGCGACAGTGAAATCAAGCGACATTTCGAGCGCTGGGTGCGCCAGCAAGCAGAATGGCGCTCAGACGCGCACGCGACATCGCATCGATCAATAAGCTCTTCTATTGCAAATAGTATTCCAGGTACAGACGAGAGAACCAATAAGGTTATCCCGTTATCCATAGCGTGTCTACCTGAACCATTTTCGCAGGGATTACCACGGCGCCTTGAGCTCGTCGATCCCATGGTAATCGTTCAGTTGATTTCAAACACGCTTGGAAGGCTCGCGTTCTTCAACGATATGACATTCTGCACCAGATTTAACGTTACCCGTTTTCACTCGAATAGAGCCCCTCAAATATCTGCCTGTGAGTACCTGAGACGCTTAACGCATCGGCTGTGTCTCTCGTCTCCAATTCTAGTGATGATGGTTATCTACATAAGACAACTCTGCAAAACACACCCCACATTCGATGTCTCCAGCCTTACAGCTCATAGGCTACTTCTTAGCTGTGCCGTAGTGGCCAGCAAGAGTATAAGTGACTTTGCCTGGCCCAACCAATCGTTTGCTTCCGCGGGTGGTGTTTCTGCTGCAGAAATGGCAATTTTGGAATTGGAGCTACTGAAATACCTGGAATGGGATGTTGCGCCACATCAGGAACAGCTGTCAGAGTGTTATTTTGATCTTGTCCTCGGAAGTAATGGATACTTGGCAGAGCATGAGGCGAGCGCAGCTGGGCCTTATGCTATCCAATTTGAACGTGACTGTATATAAGGATGATTAGCCAAATCCCATCAATAGTATCACAAATGTAGCTGACTATTAGCGATAATCTTGCACTAAGACTAAGCCTATATGTTTTGAATCGTAATAGCATGCTATATCTGACATCGTGAGTGGAAAATTGTCCAATCCGGCGAACAGAAGCATTCCCATCTGCAGCGGGTATCATTACGCAGAGCTTTAAGACAATCAGAAAATCCATCAGGCGCCATCTCTGTAGCGTTATGCATATCACTTCCCCCGAAGGCCAATTATGCATCGACAGGGTGGTAGGTTAGTATGTGCTATGACAGTAAGGAATGGTATACAAATCCCTCTGTTCAGATATGTGTTGGTGACCAAGCACGGATGTCTTACAAATATTCAGCTTCCACTGTACAAAGAAATAAGAGACCACAATAGTTGTACTCCTTATACTATCTATGTGTCTAGGTATCTGTTTGAGGTAGTGCTTGATCAACATGCAGGGACATCGGAGTCTCCGAGCAACCAGAGTTAAGATCGTTGAGCTAGACGGCAGCTATGATAATGTTCATCCAGTAGCCTATCCACAGAAGCTATGTATGGTTAATTTCCTTGACATTCTTTCTATAGGTTCTCTTGGACACCTTACATTCTCATCCTTCCTTTTTTGCTCTCCATGCACGGTGCTTTGACATGAGATTGGCTCGGGGCAACATGACACGTTGGCCCCCTGCGATTAAGTTCAACCGATAAAAGCCTTAAGGTTCTACATTCCTGTCCTTTGTCGACCTAGCCTCCACCTTTTCGTAGACTCGGGTGCCAAACTAAAGTATGCGCCTTTCCAGGCTGTCCGCGTAAGCGAGGGGCGGGCGAATGAGCTACTAATTGGGTGTTATTTCCGGGTATGGAAGGCTGAGCTGCAAGGGGGACTCAAAACGTCTTACCATCAGTCCATCAACACAAGCGAAAAGCCTAATTCTTCAATAGCCAGGCATCTGCTAGGTTGAGATCGGAGATTCAGTTAGTCACACGCCGCGCATGACTCGCGCAAACAGGGCAAGCGACACCGTATCCCCAAAGGAGATCCCCAGAGCTTACGTGCATGTTTCCTAAACCATGTCCACATCCGAAGCTTTAGGGTCCTGTCGACCCAGGAGCAGCAAGTGCTGGCACTTTGTGGTCATTTGGCCCTCCTCTGCTCATGTCAAAAGGACTCGACCACGGGCGGTTTTCTATCATCCCTTGCTTGCCTGAGGGACCAAAGCGGCGGAATGCACAGGAATATTATGGCCCTGGCATCCTTCAAGTATCCCAGAGAAAATATGCAGATTTTTTCCATTATATATACCAAAGTTCTCTCAATGTGTGTAGGCAAATTCTCCGCGACCATTTTCCTCTGTCTTGAGATGAACCTGTTGCGCCACATTTAGCAGCGCCTTTAATCACACATGGCGAAGGTCCTGGGCTTAGCATCACCATTCAAAACACCAGTTAAGGCGAAGAAGGCTTTAGACAGGGTCAATGCTGTACCTGAAGTACCAGACTCTGCAGCTTCGGTACGTGGTGCATCTTCATAGCTCACTGCCATTAAACCCTGCTTCATTCAGTGTGCACATGAAAGGTCCAGTTTTGAACCTCTTCTAATCTGTTTCACTCTTAAAGGGTGGTGTGGCAGGGACGAGAGATGTCTCAAATTCCTCCAAGAGGCCACCTTCTCGTATCTCAGCAATTCGACCCTTGAATTTAGAAGAAAAGTTCCGCACTCCCGAGCGCCAGTGTGAGGCCTTCTATGCGCAAGAAAAACCAGAAATGTCGGGTGCAAGATGCGGAGATTGCAGTGACCCTATGCCAATCTGTCGGACAGTCCGTTCAGAAGAGACATCTCCATTAGTCCGCAAATCGTTGAGACAGCGCAAGCTCCCCGATCGCGGGCTCGTTTCCAAAGTCAAGAGAAAGCTCCAATTTGCAGTTGGCCCAAGTAGTAAGAGACGATTCTTGGCATCAAAAAAGACAGTGAGGCGTAAGTCGTCTGCCACAAGGACGACTAATTGGTGGAACATGTGAACTGGCATGTCTGGCTCTTGATTGTACTTGATAGCATCCGAACCTCTACGAACAGTTAATGTTACAATGATACCCACTCTGCCTGGAAGGTTCATATCCCTGGAACGTGTATTTCACGAGTGCTGGAGAGGTATATTCTTGTCTTTCGTTCCCGTCACCAATGAAGGCAATCTCCTCTACGTACTCCGTACCGTGTTTCTGGCTTAAATAACTACTAAAGTTCCTTCCAGCTTATAGCTTGGAGGTTAACGTGTAAACGAAAGAGACGTAACCGAGGAAACAATGCTCCCTACCTTGCGGTCATAAGCAACACAAGCCATTTCTGGGACAAAATCAGTGATATCACATTCTCCACTTGGATGTCAATCAGATATGGCACAAGGTTTGACAATTGAGTTAGAGCCGACTCGTTCTTGTCGTGTCATCCAGTCACAGCCCCGAATATCTGATCACCACCTCTACATTCCATACTGGGAAGGTGTCCGATCGGCATTGATACAGCCTGGAGAAAGTTTATTAGGCTTGTCTTTCTCTGTGCCTGGCCTCTCGGAGCCAACATCAAAGGCCAGAGCCCCTTCGGAACCTCGTGCGCTCCAACTCCGAATTATGCTAGAGGCTCGATCGATTCTAGGGATGACTCGGACGATGCAAGGGATAAACTCCGCGGAGATAGATTCCTTCTCGCGAGAATTTGGATAGCTTCAAACATACTCAGCTTCAGCTCAGCCAGTGATGTGTCAGGCATGGAATTGGTGCTGCACACTCACATTTGCACCTTGGATAGACAGCTAGTTGGATAGTATTGGCTATGTGCGCGTTTTTCTCAAGCAAGCATAGTGACAAGCTTTCACTCCCCAAGCTATGCACCATTGGTGAGTTCCGAAACCCCCGGAAAGAGAGTTTATTAAGGCTGTAATTCCCGATCCTTAGTGGTGAATCCTCGAAATCTTGTTCGCTAAAAGGCCTCCAGGGAAAGTTCATAGTGACACCACCCCCC